>JAIUSX010000865.1:0-24582 GCA_026573805.1 Hesperophylax magnus | reverse complement strand
TCTTACACAATTCTCGGACCGACAGCCCGCAAAGTATAATATAATATGATTAGTCACGCGAGGTAAGAATTATTCTGAGGCGCAAAGAACGCCGTTTTATTTGTAAAAATAAAAAGTAGAGTTAAATTCAGAAATTTTAAACGATTCCCTCTTCACGGCAAATAAGAATCTATGAAAAAACATAAAAATAACCGCGCCGGAGCAGAAAAATTTAATCGTTTTTAATTTAAAGTTAATATTCTCTATGTAAACAGCACACGCCCCTGGCACGAGGATTAAAAAAATGTTACCTGGCTACATATCGAGTCGGAGGTCTTCCGTCTTTTGGTAGGAAGGGAAAAAAAAAAAAAAAAAAGACAAATAAGATAAGACAAAACAAGACAAAAAAAAAAAAAAAAAAAAAAAAATTAACCCTAACAAAAATGCACGTTTTCATTGTACAGCAGGGATGGAAAATAAATTTAAAAGTTTTATACTTTTTACTAAAAATTCACCTTCATACTGTGTGTGTGGACTGTAAGAATTTCATTTTTGGGCTGCGTCCTTTTCATTGATGTTGTCATTCTGTGAAAAAATTCGTAAGCCTTTAAATTACTTTATGACATAATTACTCTATGACTTACTATTATTATGCGCTTCTCTATGGCCCTTCCGGAAAAACCCTTATCCGTGTTTTATTGCCATTATATAAGTTATGCGACGGAATGGTTATGATAATAATAATAATAATAATAAATACTATGGAATTCGGTGGAATGAATAATAATTCACGTATTTTACTATTATACCTCTCGCGATACTCTCTCTAATCTCATCGAATATTTTTGTATTATGCATTTATGAAATCATTGGTAGCCCTGAAAAGGGCTTTTTATCGTCAACAACTTGGCACCGCGACTCGGGTGCTCGCTTTCCGCCAGCTGATATATCCGCGGTGGTGATAGATATATTATATAATGACAATATATAACTATACACACACGTGAAGTCATGTGGAAGTCCTACTTCTTGGGTGCGGCCTTCTTCGCTGCGGGCTTGCCCTTGGGAGCTGCGGCAGCCTTCTTCGGCTTGGGCGCCTTGGGCTTCTTGGTCGGGGGCTTGGCCGACTTCTTCGCCTTCGTGGGGCTCTTCGGCTTCGCGGCGGGCTTCTTGGCGGCGGCGGCGGCGGCCTTCTTGGCCGGCGAGCCGGCGGGAGCCTTCTTCGCCTTGGCGGGGGCGACGGCCTTCTTCGCCTTGGCGGGCGCGGCGGCCGCCTTCCTGGGCTTCTTGGCGGCGGAGGCGGCAGAGGTGCGCTTCTTGGGCGCGGCGGCGGCCGGCTTCTTGGCGCCACCGGCGGAACCCTTGGCCTTCGCCTCCAGCTTGAAGGAGCCGGACGCTCCCTTGCCCTTGGTCTGGACCAGGGCGCCGGACTCGACGGCTCCCTTCAGGTACTTCTTGATGAAGGGGGCCAGCTTATCGGCGTCGACCTTGTAGTTAGCGGTGATGTACTTCTTGATCGCCTGCAGGGAGGAGCCGCCGCGCTCCTTCAGCTCCTTGATGGCGTTGTTGACCATCTCGGACGTCTTCGGGTGAGAGGGCTTCGCCTTCGGCTTCTTGGCCGCCGCGGCGGATGCCTTTGCCTTCTTAGCGGGAGTGGCCGGAACGGGAGACGCCGCCGTCGCTGCTAGTGCTGTATCTGCCATTGTAGACTGGTGCTGGTGGTGCTGTTCGGCTTGCTTGCTGATGCTGAATATATCCTCAAAAAAAAATTAAATTTTCGGAATTCGAATGGCGTCCCTACCGTGCCGCCGGCGCAGAGAGCTCGCTTGTCGATTGTGATGATGAAAACGTGTATCATTTATGCTTAGGTCCTCGGAGTAAAATAGGATTTTATCGGCGAGGATAAATTTTCCTTAACGGTAGGGCGCGGGCGGGCGTAGGACAGAGATGTGGGCCCGCGGAGGGCGGGGAATCTGCGCTCCCCGGGAGCGGCGCTAGGCGCAGTGAGGCTACCGGATGAGGAAATGCGCGAGGGCGGCGACTCGGAGTGCCACAAAAGAGACCGCAGCTCGGGAGACCCTCGAGTCGGCGGGTCGGGAGGGCGGCGTGGGCGAGGGCGGGACTCCGGCCGAGGGGTCCCGCAGCATTCCCGCCGTCGGGGGGCCCCGCGAGCGCCGACAGGGCTCCCGAGCCGCCCCGCCGTAGAACGGCGTGCCGGCCCACAGCATACATCGGGCTCGCGGTGCTCGGGCCTGTATAATATTATGTGTACGCCAAACCGACCTAGGCGTGATAATAATGCGAAATAAATTAATTATGTTATACGAAATTAATTTGAAAAAAAAATTAAACGAGCCCTACTGATGATGCTATTATATCTGATTTCTTACAGGACAGCCGGGGGCGGCGCGGCGCGGCGTGAGATACGAGCCCTCGAAGACATGAAAATAATAACCTGGTTAAACTATTAATGTTTGCGATTGTTTATGTGCTTAAAAAAAAAATAAAAATAATAAAAAAAATGAATTATGATGATGATGATGATGATGAATAACGAAAGTAGGAAAACAAAAAAAAAAAAAAAAACAAAAAACTACAGACAGACAGACAGACAGACAGACAAAGAAACAAAAACCATAACTAATATAAGATATTTAATCAGAACATCATCGGATGACATATAACTGGAAAAATAACAGCAGCAAATAAATGTCTAGCATCACTTAATCCAATGATGGGAAAGAAAAGTCGTTTGTCAACGGATAATAAATTACTTCTTTATAAAACAACAATAAGACCAGGTTTCACGTACGGATGCCCCATTTGGAGGCACGCCGCTCCAAATCTCATACAAAAGATTCATCTCTTTCAAAATAAAGCCATTAGACTTGCTTTAAACGCACCTAAATGGATTAGAATTTCTTCTACTTTTGACTTTTGAAATATTGGCATATAGAGCTCCGGGCCAAAAAGGCCCCTTTCTCTTTCATCATGATTTTAAAATTGGTTGTAGGATAAATTTTAAGTTAATTTTGGTTGTGTTTTTAAAATATTTTTGCAAGGAAACATGGCTGCAATATGGGGGATTTAAGGTTTACGGAGGATTTGTTTGGGTTTTTTAAAGGTAGTTATTTCATTTACATCGTACTGTGCGAGACAGTTGATGGACGCGTTTTCATGGGTGGGGAGGCCCGCATAAAATGTTTCCGCGAGACTTAAGATATGGTCTTTAAGGAGGGGAACTTCAGAGTCCCGATGTAGTTGAGCAACCCTCATCCATCTAGGAGCTCCCAGGGCAATGCGTATGGCTTTGTTTTGAAATGTTTGTAGTCTTTTTAGCTGGGGCTCTGAAGCGTGTGCCCAGATAGGGCTAGCGTAAGTGAGTTTAGGTCTTATAGTGGATTTATATATTAGTAGTTTGTTCCTTGGAGATAATTTTTTGTTATTTTTAGATATCATGGGATAAAGGGCTGCAAGAGTTTTATTTGCTGAATTTAGAGTTTCTGTTATATGCTTTTTCCAAGTTAGTCTGCTGTCTAGAGTTATTCCGAGGTATTTAATGTTTTTTTTCCAAGGTACGTTTTCGCCGAACAAGTGGATGTTAGGGGGTCGTTTAGGGCGTCTACGGGAGAAAACACAAGCGGCGCTTTTTGAGGGATTGATGCTAATTCGCCATTGTTTAAAAAATGATTCTAGTTTCGACGCGTGGTCTTGGACGCGTCGTGTAGCGGTCATTTCGCTTACTGAAGTCGACATGACTTCAGTGTCGTCTGCAAATTTGCCTATTTTGGTTTTTTTGGTGCGAAAGTTATGTATGCTAGGGCGGGGGATATCGCTTAGGTATATATTGAAAAGAGCTGGCGAGAGAATAGAGCCTTGAGGGACACCTGCTCTTAGCAATCTCACTGTGGAAAAAATTCCATCTAATTTGATTCTAAATTTACGGTCTTTAATAAAATTAGCTATGAGTTGAAGCATTGAAAGGGGGATACCGAGGAGGTACATTTTATAAATGAGACCTCTGTGCCAGAGAATTTCTTCTATCCATAATGACACCAACATTCCGTTGATAAAGGACTTGATTGTTTCCCAAGCAACCAAATTTTATGCCGGCCTTCCCAGCCATACTAATCCTACAATAAATTCCCTTTCAAAATATAGCGAAAACGATAAATTTAAATATAAAAACCCAAGATAGTCCTCCGGAAGGAATAATAACCTGCATACAGCCGCAGTATAGTTTTTAAGCTCTTGTTCAACAAACACCAATATAATAATAAAAATAACTGTAAAGAATCTAAAGATAATCAAATATAATTATGTTAGAGTCAGTAAAAAAAAATCATGTTTAGGAACTCTGTAAAATTAAGTAAATCAAAAGTCATCGGATGTGTTTACAAATTATTTGAAAATTTGTCAGCTGCATTTAGAACAAATAAAAATAAAATTTGACGTTATCGTCAATAGACTTTTGTTTTATTTTTTTCTCCTTTTAACTAAATTGCCACTACATTTAATCTGAAAAAAAAAAAAAAAGAAAAAAGAAACACGTGGAAAGAAGCTGTGGGTGTGCGAAAGAAAACTTATTACTTTTAATGAAGTTAAATGTTGGAAAATTTATGATTTAAATTTAATTATGGAATAAATGAAAATATCAACGGAATATATGTCGATAATTATTCACGCATCATCAGATAGTTGCACGTTTGATTGATCCACCCACTGAACTTGACACTTGGAAACGGAAACGGAAGTCAATCGCGATGCATTGTTCATGAAAAATGATGGCCGCCCGGCGTGACCGACCCCAGAGAGGGCGGCCGTTCAGGTGTTCGGGGGTCCGGTGAGAGAGCGCGGAGGCGACGGTGAAAAGCGGCGAGGAAAAAGGGTGAAATAATACGGCGAAATGAAATGAAAAGAAAGCGGAGGTTCGGACGCACACGCGCCATTTTTGTTCGGATCGTTTCGCGCGCGCGAAGATTATTATTTAATGATTATTTAACAAACATCACACACGCGCACACACGCGCACACACACACAACACACACAACACATCAGATCCGTATAACTGGCATCAAATCGATTGATCAAAGTTTATTTACGTTATTATCAAACGGCGATCGCGAGAGTTACGAGATGAACACAAACAACAAGATTGACAACTGTCTAAACCATAGAAAGAAGAAATTGGTAGAAAAAAAAAAACAACAGAAAAAGAAACGTAAAAATAAAGAGAATCCCCTCTGTTTGAATACTCCCCCTATGTCCATGGCTATTTGGGTTAACGATTAAAATTAAGTATAATTATAAAAAAAAAGTCATTTAATCAAAATAATTTTTAATGATTAAATTGAATTTAAATTTAATAATTAAAAACTAATGGTAATTCTGTCTCATGTTTGAATTCAATATAACATATTATTACATATTTGTAATACTGATTAATCACACATTTCGTAAGCAAGGAGGAAGATTTCTGTGCAAGCGAAACCACAATTCGATATTCACACAAAAATAGTAAACAAATTAATTCCAAAAGTATTCACGTTTCTTTCCTGACATGGCGCTGCATGGACTCACACCGATCTAGTATTAATATTAAAAGTGATGAATAAAAAATAAAAAATAATGTTGTGAAATAATTGATGTTCATCGGTAAGTACTTGATGCAATTATTTAATCAAAAATCTGCGGTGAAATAACATATATTTGCGATGGCAACACTGACCCATGAATTCGTTTTCCTTACGTCAAATGTTGTTTATTGTTTTACCGTTTTGTTTGAAATCATATTTTCGATCTAGCCTCTGTCACGACAGAGATCATTGTGTTTTTAGATCAGTGTTTTTACAGTGGAGAAACTTTAATCAATTGATATGATGTGCGTGATATATCTACGTATCTGATTTTATATCGGGCAATAATGCGAATTGTTTGTTTTGACATGACGTGAATAAATCCCGCTTCTCCGGTAGATATCCACCGGATCGGGTAGTTCATTCGTCCCCATGCCGTCCATCGTCTTCTCCCATCCGTCATAGTCATCATCTTCGTCATAATAATATTATATCGCAAACAAACGAATATAAAACGATCGCAAAAAAAAATCAAAATGACACCTGAATGTTCAGACGATGTGTACATCGTGGAACTTCATAATGCGGTGTTTAGTAGAAGAATTTGTAAACTTTTTAAGTTCATTTCATCAAAGTTCACCAGTCCTAAAGAGTCATATATTCTCGAGCCTTTAAAAAAATAAATATCAATTCTACTTGTGCCCCTAATCTTCTAATAAACCATACAATAGGCAACAGTAATGTGTGTTAAAAGAATAGCAAATGTGAAATTAATGTCCAGTGTTTTTCTACTACAGTGTGTTTATCTGAGCTTGACTGGCCAGGTTTGGCCATGTTTTGCCATGTTTTTCTGTTTTCACAAAAGGGCGCGATACAAATTATCGAATTATTGTTATTACAAGGCATCCGTATCATTTGTGTAATCAAATGTCCCAACTGCTGCTAACCACCTGTAGCCAATGAGACTATGGCATCCCCAATTGGGGTATGAGTGAATGTACAGAACGGTGGGTCAACAGTTGGTATGACTTAGATAATAATGAAAAGTAAGAATAACCTAACCTAGCCTAGCCTAGCTTAGCCTAACCCAAACTAGCCTAACCCAACCCAAACTCACATAACCTAAACCAACCTAACCCAACATAACCTAACCCAACCCAACCTAACCAAACATAACCTAACCTAACCCAACCCAACCCAACCTAACCAAACATAACCTAACCCAACCTAACCAAACATAACCTAACCTAACCCAACCTAACCTAGCCCAACCTAACCTAACCTAACCTAACCTAACCCAACATAACCTAACCTAACCCAACATAACCTAACCTAACCCAACATAACCGAACCTAACCTAACCCAACATAACCTAACCGAACCTAACCCTAACCTAACCTAACCTAACCCAACCCAACCCAACCTAACCTAACCCAACCTAACCCAACCCAACCTAACCCAACCTAACCTAACCCAACCTAACCCAACCTAACCTAACCTAACCTAACCTAACCTAACCCAACCTAACCCAACCTAACCTAACCTAACCTAACCTAACCCAACCTAACCTAACCCAACCTAACCCAACCTAACCTAACCTAACCCAACCTAAACTAACCCAACCTAAACTAATCAACCTAAACTAACCTAACCCAACCTAAACTAATCCAACCTAATCTATAACCTAACCTACAACCCAACCCAACCCAACCTAACAGCGTTGTCTGTGTGGTGCGAGGAGTCCTTTTTGTGTACTATTTTTTTTTTAAATACCTCTTTCTTCCCCCCCCCCCCCACCCTTCCATTCCCCCCGCTTCTGATCTCCAATTATTAATGATATTATTGTGTTTGCTGTTTTTGTCACCGGAACATTGTTTGTGTTGTGCGTGGTGTCCCTTTTGAGTGCCATTTTTTTTTTTTAACCCCCCCTCTCTATCTTCCCCCTCCTCTGATCAGCCATTTATTAATGAATGATATTATTGTGTTTTTGCAGGTTCCTTCCAACCGGAGCATTTTCTGTGTTGGGCGAGGAGTCGAGGTGAGCGGTGATGCGCTGCTTTCACGGAGTGGGTGCGAGCAGCTCGCTCTCTGCTGTCCCGGGAAACTTGTACGGGCCCGAAGCCAGCCGGAGACCCGCTCTCCTGTTATTCTTAAAGTCAAGAAATGTAAGAACAACTAGCACAGACGAATTCTTAATTAACGTCATATCAATTAAGCAACTCTATTCTAAAACAATACTACTTTACACATTTACATAAATACAAACCACATTAAATAACAACCGACACGCATGTGTATCGGTGTACAATATGTACATTTTAACGCAGCGTCACGTTCATTGTACATTATAGTTTCATAAAGTGCAAACTTTTAGACGTGAGTTGTTATAATAGATTGCCTTGTTGGTAATAAGAAAGAGCATTAAATTTTAAATACATATATCCTGGAGGTGATTTGATCATTAGTAAAAATCATTTAATAAATAATTATTGTTAATTATTGCGTTTTGATGAAATATCATGGAACCGACAGGTTTGATCATCATATTAATAATTCTCCGCTCGTAAATGAATTGAACAACGTGAAATGGGTGAAGCGATGATATTATTTTATTATAACATTATCAGACGTCAATATTTTTAAACCGAGATGAATACGATATACTAATAACAATAACACTCTGCAATAATTAACAATAATTATTTATTAAATGATTTTTACTAATGATCAAATCACCTCCAGGATATGGTTCCATGATATTTCATCAAAATGACAATTCAACACACCTCCAAAAAGTGATATAGCGTCATGAAAAGTGATGAAACAAAAACTACGTTTAATAGTTACCTACGTAACCTATTTAGCCTAGTTTTTGTTTCATCACTTTTCATGACTTCATATCACTTTTTGGAGGTGTGTTGAATTATCATTTTGACGATATATCCGGTCACAGAGTCAGAAGGATCAAGTTATTTATTATTAGATCACGCACAAGTATTTATTGAAAAAAAAAATATATATATATTAATTACATATTTAAAAATACATCTTTCGCCATCGTACATTTCTTTCTTTCGAAAAGTTCAATAATAAAATTCTTATTGTTAAAAGTATAGAGTGTATAGTCTGGCCTCAAACCATTTTTGTGTGTTTTGGTACTATATCATTTTCCTTTTTTGGCATTAGAGGTCAGCAGTCTATGCAGAGAGAGCTTTTATACTTATTACATAAATTTCCTCTACCGAATAAGATGAAGGTGATATAATTGTTAATTTCCTTCTCTTATCTCATATCTGTGAATAAATTGTGTAATTAATGAATGAATTTAAATCTATCTATTCAAATACTGCCGCCGCAAAGTTTGGTTCGCGGATTTGCCACCAGAGACAGGGATCTACACTTTCATTCGGGGATCTACGCTTCGCTAGTGGTTCGCGTCTAGGTCGAAATACAAACTTACTGGTCTTGAACTTGGATAATATTTATGTTCAGAGTTCATGAAACAATTTATTGTGATTTGTATTGTTTTCATTTTTAATATATTATAAGTTTAATGACTTTGACGTAATTGTGAAATGGAATTATCATTTATTGATACTTAACTTGATATTTTTATTTTTATTTTTTTTTTTTTAGATGTCAATCAATTGCGGGATTATCGTAGAATTTCTCCGCTTGTGCAGCGATAATTAGCTTCTTTATCAGAGGAATTTTTGCGTCGTTATGAAGCCTGATTGATCCACTAGGGTGCACGCATTCAACGCTATTAACTTACCGCTTATTATAATATATATATATATATATATATTTCGCTTGTTTATTATTATTCTGGACCGACATGATATACACGTTCTGTTAAAATGTATATTTATGATAATGCTATATATGAGGAGGTAAAACATTGTATGTATTATATCGACTTTTGCTTTATGACAATAATGAAAATATTGGCGGCCCTAATAAGGGCCTTTTGTTTGACTTGGACGACGATGATGATGATGATGAGTCGTTTGTTTGTTCTCGGTGTTGCTGGGTGTCGTGTCGGTCAAGTTGGTCGGTAGTCTGTCCATCTGTTGGCTCCTCACTTGGAGCTGGTGTACTTGGTGACGGCCTTGGTGCCCTCGGACACGGCGTGCTTGGCCAGCTCGCCGGGAAGGAGCAGCCTGACGGCGGTCTGGATCTCCCTGCTGGTGATCGTGGACCTCTTGTTGTAGTGGGCCAGGCGGGAGGCCTCGGCGGCGATGCGCTCGAAGATGTCGTTCACGAAGCTGTTCATGATGCTCATCGCCTTGGAGGAGATACCGGTGTCGGGGTGCACCTGCTTCAGCACTTTGTAGATGTAGATTGCGTAGCTCTCCTTCCTCCTGCGCTTAGACTTCTTCTTGTCCCCCTTGGAGATGTTCTTCTGGGCCTTGCCCGACTTCTTGGCTGCTTTTCCGCTTGTCTTGGGTGGCATCTTGCTTGCTGCTCGTCGATTTTGACTTTGAAAATCTGCCTTTTTGAGTTGTAGTTTACTTTACTTTCACGACGCTGTGGCGGCGATCGGCTAGGGCGGCTCTCTTTCGCCTCGAGCTAGCTAGCTAGCACCCGTGCGGCCCCCTCTGCTATAGCATCGCCCGTAGCGGGGGGGAGCCGAGAGCGGCCATTGTTAGCGAGCTCGCCGAGAACGTAAATACACGTCCCGTGACCGAAAATCGGCAAAAGTATTCCCAGACTCGCCTAATCGAGTCTGCTATTCCGCTATCGAAGCAGTTCGCAAGCACCCAGCACCCCTATCATGTCAGGTCGCGGCAAAGGAGGCAAAGTGAAGGGAAAGGCAAAGTCCCGCTCTAACCGCGCCGGACTCCAGTTCCCCGTCGGACGTATCCACCGCCTGCTGAGGAAGGGCAACTACGCCGAGAGGGTGGGCGCCGGTGCCCCCGTCTACCTGGCCGCCGTCATGGAGTACCTGGCCGCCGAGGTTCTCGAGCTGGCCGGCAACGCCGCCAGGGACAACAAGAAGACCAGGATCATCCCCCGCCATCTGCAGTTGGCCATCCGAAACGACGAGGAGCTCAACAAGCTGCTCTCCGGCGTGACCATTGCTCAGGGAGGTGTTCTGCCCAACATTCAGGCTGTTCTCCTGCCCAAGAAGACAGAAAAGAAGGCGTAATTTTGACATCGACAAACTATACTAACATCAGAAAAACAAAATGAACGTCCCTCAAGTCCACGACCACCACACCATACCATCAAGATGACTTGATTCATTAGTTAAAAAAGGCCCTTCTCAGGGCCGCCAATTTTTCTCACTATTTTAAAATTACAAAAGTCGTTATATACCTACACTATATGTAAATAATTATATTCTTCATGGTCTTAAATCTATGTATGTGCAAAATATATTCTATTCATGCATTATTATTGGCGAAAAGTTGACATTTTAAATCTCATTCAATTTGAGGTTAAAAAAGCAACGTGTCAATCAATCAATTTGTATTTGTGATTAATGGATAATGGCAAATGGATTAAAATTAGCTCGATCTACAAGCTGTATCTCCTTTATGACGATGATTTTATTGAGTCTAGTCGTATTATATGATATTTTCGACTGTTTTATGACTATTCATTCATTTAGATATTTTACAATAAGCACTTACCCTTAATTTGACATTTATGACCACAGACAATGATAAATTATAGATGATAAATCAATACAATAGTGATGGGGGTGACGCGTCCGACACTTTCACAAAGAAAGTGATTAAAAAGTTTTAAAAAACATGAATAAATTATGGATATGGGGTGGGTGTGGGGTTTTCGTATTTTCGAAAGAGTAATTTGCAATAGGATGAACATTTGGCGGCCCTGATAAGGGCCATTTTGGGTCGAAATTGGAATGGTGAGCTGTTGTTTGTTTGTTTGTTTGTTGTCTCGCTTCGATCCGATTGATTTGATTAGATGGTCGGTCGGTTGGTTGCATGCTCGCGGCTTAAGCACGCTCTCCGCGGATGCGTCTCGCCAGCTGGATGTCCTTGGGCATGATGGTGACGCGCTTGGCGTGGATCGCGCAAAGGTTGGTGTCCTCGAAGAGGCCGACCAGGTAGGCCTCGCTCGCCTCCTGCAGGGCCATCACGGCTGAGCTCTGGAAGCGCAGGTCGGTCTTGAAGTCCTGGGCGATCTCGCGCACCAGCCGCTGGAAGGGCAGCTTGCGGATCAGCAGCTCCGTGCTCTTCTGGTAGCGGCGGATCTCGCGAAGGGCGACCGTGCCGGGCCTGTAGCGATGGGGCTTCTTCACTCCTCCGGTGGCGGGCGCGCTCTTCCTCGCCGCCTTCGTGGCCAGCTGCTTCCTGGGGGCCTTGCCTCCGGTAGACTTGCGGGCGGTCTGCTTTGTACGAGCCATGTTCTGTTTGAAATATTACAGTGACCCGAAAAACGGTCTCGTCGCCCTATTTATAGGAAAGAACCGTGAGAGTACGACGGTGCGATTCCATTGGTCGCCCGCCGGGTCTTGGGGAGTGAGTAAAACAGGGTTGCCAATGCGTATGTTCTAAAATACCCACAGTGGAAAATTCAAAATCACAATTATGTATATGATTTTTTTTTTTAAATATATATGTACATTAATATGCGTATATAATTCGTAAAAATAAGTATTTATGCTACATTTATAATATATATATATATATATATATATATATATATATATATATATATATATATATATCCTGCGAAAGAAAACGAAATTATAGTACTTTTAATAATTGGCAATATTGTCGGAAAATCAAAAAAAAAAAAAAAAAAAAACTTTTAATGGGATCTCCGCACTTTAACTTTTCTTATTAAATTTACAATTCATAAGAATTCACCGCGATTTTCTGGAATTCACCACGAATTGGCAACCCTGCAGTCAGTCAGGCTACGCGAGTGGGGGGCCATCGTCGGTTTTGCCAGAGAGTATATAATGAAGGCGAAATCCGGAAACTCAAAAAATCGTTCTTCACCCGCCTTACTGAGCGGTTGCCTTCGCGTTCGTCTCAACCGAAAACAAACCAAAAAACACCATGACCGGTCGCGGAAAGGGAGGAAAAGGCCTCGGAAAGGGTGGAGCCAAGCGTCACAGGAAGGTGCTTCGCGATAACATCCAGGGCATCACGAAGCCGGCCATCCGCCGTCTGGCTCGCAGGGGAGGCGTCAAGCGTATCTCCGGCCTGATCTACGAGGAGACTCGCGGAGTGCTGAAGGTGTTCCTGGAGAACGTGATCAGGGATGCTGTCACCTACACCGAGCACGCCAAGAGGAAGACCGTCACCGCCATGGACGTCGTGTACGCCCTGAAGCGCCAGGGTCGCACCCTGTACGGCTTCGGCGGCTAGGCTGCGCGCGACCACCACACCATCACCGTCACCGTCACATCCACCCGATTGTTTATTTACGACAACACACTACTTGGCAGTGTGATAAAACTCACAAAACGGCCCTTCTCAGGGCCACCACTATGTTCAAGCCGTTTAATGCATCTTACACAATTCTCGGACCGACAGCCCGCAAAGTATAATATAATATGATTAGTCACGCGAGGTAAGAATTATTCTGAGGCGCAAAGAACGCCGTTTTATTTGTAAAAATAAAAAGTAGAGTTAAATTCAGAAATTTTAAACGATTCCCTCTTCACGGCAAATAAGAATCTATGAAAAAACATAAAAATAACCGCGCCGGAGCAGAAAAATTTAATCGTTTTTAATTTAAAGTTAATATTCTCTATGTAAACAGCACACGCCCCTGGCACGAGGATTAAAAAAATGTTACCTGGCTACATATCGAGTCGGAGGTCTTCCGTCTTTTGGTAGGAAGGGAAAAAAAAAAAAAAAAAAAGACAAATAAGATAAGACAAAACAAGACAAAAAAAAAAAAAAAAAAAAAAAAAATTAACCCTAACAAAAATGCACGTTTTCATTGTACAGCAGGGATGGAAAATAAATTTAAAAGTTTTATACTTTTTACTAAAAATTCACCTTCATACTGTGTGTGTGGACTGTAAGAATTTCATTTTTGGGCTGCGTCCTTTTCATTGATGTTGTCATTCTGTGAAAAAATTCGTAAGCCTTTAAATTACTTTATGACATAATTACTCTATGACTTACTATTATTATGCGCTTCTCTATGGCCCTTCCGGAAAAACCCTTATCCGTGTTTTATTGCCATTATATAAGTTATGCGACGGAATGGTTATGATAATAATAATAATAATAATAAATACTATGGAATTCGGTGGAATGAATAATAATTCACGTATTTTACTATTATACCTCTCGCGATACTCTCTCTAATCTCATCGAATATTTTTGTATTATGCATTTATGAAATCATTGGTAGCCCTGAAAAGGGCTTTTTATCGTCAACAACTTGGCACCGCGACTCGGGTGCTCGCTTTCCGCCAGCTGATATATCCGCGGTGGTGATAGATATATTATATAATGACAATATAACTATACACACACGTGAAGTCATGTGGAAGTCCTACTTCTTGGGTGCGGCCTTCTTCGCTGCGGGCTTGCCCTTGGGAGCTGCGGCAGCCTTCTTCGGCTTGGGCGCCTTGGGCTTCTTGGTCGGGGGCTTGGCCGACTTCTTCGCCTTCGTGGGGCTCTTCGGCTTCGCGGCGGGCTTCTTGGCGGCGGCGGCGGCGGCCTTCTTGGCCGGCGAGCCGGCGGGAGCCTTCTTCGCCTTGGCGGGGGCGACGGCCTTCTTCGCCTTGGCGGGCGCGGCGGCCGCCTTCCTGGGCTTCTTGGCGGCGGAGGCGGCAGAGGTGCGCTTCTTGGGCGCGGCGGCGGCCGGCTTCTTGGCGCCACCGGCGGAACCCTTGGCCTTCGCCTCCAGCTTGAAGGAGCCGGACGCTCCCTTGCCCTTGGTCTGGACCAGGGCGCCGGACTCGACGGCTCCCTTCAGGTACTTCTTGATGAAGGGGGCCAGCTTATCGGCGTCGACCTTGTAGTTAGCGGTGATGTACTTCTTGATCGCCTGCAGGGAGGAGCCGCCGCGCTCCTTCAGCTCCTTGATGGCGTTGTTGACCATCTCGGACGTCTTCGGGTGAGAGGGCTTCGCCTTCGGCTTCTTGGCCGCCGCGGCGGATGCCTTTGCCTTCTTAGCGGGAGTGGCCGGAACGGGAGACGCCGCCGTCGCTGCTAGTGCTGTATCTGCCATTGTAGACTGGTGCTGGTGGTGCTGTTCGGCTTGCTTGCTGATGCTGAATATATCCTCAAAAAAAAATTAAATTTTCGGAATTCGAATGGCGTCCCTACCGTGCCGCCGGCGCAGAGAGCTCGCTTGTCGATTGTGATGATGAAAACGTGTATCATTTATGCTTAGGTCCTCGGAGTAAAATAGGATTTTATCGGCGAGGATAAATTTTCCTTAACGGTAGGGCGCGGGCGGGCGTAGGACAGAGATGTGGGCCCGCGGAGGGCGGGGAATCTGCGCTCCCCGGGAGCGGCGCTAGGCGCAGTGAGGCTACGGATGAGGAAATGCGCGAGGGCGGCGACTCGGAGTGCCACAAAAGAGACCGCAGCTCGGGAGACCCTCGAGTCGGCGGGTCGGGAGGGCGGCGTGGGCGAGGGCGGGACTCCGGCCGAGGGGTCCCGCAGCATTCCCGCCGTCGGGGGGCCCCGCGAGCGCCGACAGGGCTCCCGAGCCGCCCCGCCGTAGAACGGCGTGCCGGCCCACAGCATACATCGGGCTCGCGGTGCTCGGGCCTGTATAATATTATGTGTACGCCAAACCGACCTAGGCGTGATAATAATGCGAAATAAATTAATTATGTTATACGAAATTAATTTGAAAAAAAAATTAAACGAGCCCTACTGATGATGCTATTATATCTGATTTCTTACAGGACAGCCGGGGGCGGCGCGGCGCGGCGTGAGATACGAGCCCTCGAAGACATGAAAATAATAACCTGGTTAAACTATTAATGTTTGCGATTGTTTATGTGCTTAAAAAAAAAATAAAAATAATAAAAAAAATGAATTATGATGATGATGATGATGATGATGAATAACGAAAGTAGGAAAACAAAAAAAAAAAAAAAAACAAAAAACTACAGACAGACAGACAGACAGACAGACAAAGAAACAAAAACCATAACTAATATAAGATATTTAATCAGAACATCATCGGATGACATATAACTGGAAAAATAACAGCAGCAAATAAATGTCTAGCATCACTTAATCCAATGATGGGAAAGAAAAGTCGTTTGTCAACGGATAATAAATTACTTCTTTATAAAACAACAATAAGACCAGGTTTCACGTACGGATGCCCCATTTGGAGGCACGCCGCTCCAAATCTCATACAAAAGATTCATCTCTTTCAAAATAAAGCCATTAGACTTGCTTTAAACGCACCTAAATGGATTAGAATTTCTTCTACTTTTGACTTTTGAAATATTGGCATATAGAGCTCCGGGCCAAAAAGGCCCCTTTCTCTTTCATCATGATTTTAAAATTGGTTGTAGGATAAATTTTAAGTTAATTTTGGTTGTGTTTTTAAAATATTTTTGCAAGGAAACATGGCTGCAATATGGGGGATTTAAGGTTTACGGAGGATTTGTTTGGGTTTTTTAAAGGTAGTTATTTCATTTACATCGTACTGTGCGAGACAGTTGATGGACGCGTTTTCATGGGTGGGGAGGCCCGCATAAAATGTTTCCGCGAGACTTAAGATATGGTCTTTAAGGAGGGGAACTTCAGAGTCCCGATGTAGTTGAGCAACCCTCATCCATCTAGGAGCTCCCAGGGCAATGCGTATGGCTTTGTTTTGAAATGTTTGTAGTCTTTTTAGCTGGGGCTCTGAAGCGTGTGCCCAGATAGGGCTAGCGTAAGTGAGTTTAGGTCTTATAGTGGATTTATATATTAGTAGTTTGTTCCTTGGAGATAATTTTTTGTTATTTTTAGATATCATGGGATAAAGGGCTGCAAGAGTTTTATTTGCTGAATTTAGAGTTTCTGTTATATGCTTTTTCCAAGTTAGTCTGCTGTCTAGAGTTATTCCGAGGTATTTAATGTTTTTTTTCCAAGGTACGTTTTCGCCGAACAAGTGGATGTTAGGGGGTCGTTTAGGGCGTCTACGGGAGAAAACACAAGCGGCGCTTTTTGAGGGATTGATGCTAATTCGCCATTGTTTAAAAAATGATTCTAGTTTCGACGCGTGGTCTTGGACGCGTCGTGTAGCGGTCATTTCGCTTACTGAAGTCGACATGACTTCAGTGTCGTCTGCAAATTTGCCTATTTTGGTTTTTTTGGTGCGAAAGTTATGTATGCTAGGGCGGGGGATATCGCTTAGGTATATATTGAAAAGAGCTGGCGAGAGAATAGAGCCTTGAGGGACACCTGCTCTTAGCAATCTCACTGTGGAAAAAATTCCATCTAATTTGATTCTAAATTTACGGTCTTTAATAAAATTAGCTATGAGTTGAAGCATTGAAAGGGGGATACCGAGGAGGTACATTTTATAAATGAGACCTCTGTGCCAGAGAATTTCTTCTATCCATAATGACACCAACATTCCGTTGATAAAGGACTTGATTGTTTCCCAAGCAACCAAATTTTATGCCGGCCTTCCCAGCCATACTAATCCTACAATAAATTCCCTTTCAAAATATAGCGAAAACGATAAATTTAAATATAAAAAACCCAAGATAGTCCTCCGGAAGGAATAATAACCTGCATACAGCCGCAGTATAGTTTTTAAGCTCTTGTTCAACAAACACCAATATAATAATAAAAATAACTGTAAAGAATCTAAAGATAATCAAATATAATTATGTTAGAGTCAGTAAAAAAAAATCATGTTTAGGAACTCTGTAAAATTAAGTAAATCAAAAGTCATCGGATGTGTTTACAAATTATTTGAAAATTTGTCAGCTGCATTTAGAACAAATAAAAATAAAATTTGACGTTATCGTCAATAGACTTTTTGTTTTATTTTTTTCTCCTTTTAACTAAATTGCCACTACATTTAATCTGAAAAAAAAAAAAAAAGAAAAAAGAAACACGTGGAAAGAAGCTGTGGGTGTGCGAAAGAAAACTTATTACTTTTAATGAAGTTAAATGTTGGAAAATTTATGATTTAAATTTAATTATGGAATAAATGAAAATATCAACGGAATATATGTCGATAATTATTCACGCATCATCAGATAGTTGCACGTTTGATTGATCCACCCACTGAACTTGACACTTGGAAACGGAAACGGAAGTCAATCGCGATGCATTGTTCATGAAAAATGATGGCCGCCCGGCGTGACCGACCCCAGAGAGGGCGGCCGTTCAGGTGTTCGGGGGTCCGGTGAGAGAGCGCGGAGGCGACGGTGAAAAGCGGCGAGGAAAAAGGGTGAAATAATACGGCGAAATGAAATGAAAAGAAAGCGGAGGTTCGGACGCACACGCGCCATTTTTGTTCGGATCGTTTCGCGCGCGCGAAGATTATTATTTAATGATTATTTAACAAACATCACACACGCGCACACACGCGCACACACACACAACACACACAACACATCAGATCCGTATAACTGGCATCAAATCGATTGATCAAAGTTTATTTACGTTATTATCAAACGGCGATCGCGAGAGTTACGAGATGAACACAAACAACAAGATTGACAACTGTCTAAACCATAGAAAGAAGAAATTGGTAGAAAAAAAAAAACAACAGAAAAAGAAACGTAAAAATAAAGAGAATCCCCTCTGTTTGAATACTCCCCCTATGTCCATGGCTATTTGGGTTAACGATTAAAATTAAGTATAATTATAAAAAAAAAGTCATTTAATCAAAATAATTTTTAATGATTAAATTGAATTTAAATTTAATAATTAAAAACTAATGGTAATTCTGTCTCATGTTTGAATTCAATATAACATATTATTACATATTTGTAATACTGATTAATCACACATTTCGTAAGCAAGGAGGAAGATTTCTGTGCAAGCGAAACCACAATTCGATATTCACACAAAAATAGTAAACAAATTAATTCCAAAAGTATTCACGTTTCTTTCCTGACATGGCGCTGCATGGACTCACACCGATCTAGTATTAATATTAAAAGTGATGAATAAAAAATAAAAAATAATGTTGTGAAATAATTGATGTTCATCGGTAAGTACTTGATGCAATTATTTAATCAAAAATCTGCGGTGAAATAACATATATTTGCGATGGCAACACTGACCCATGAATTCGTTTTCCTTACGTCAAATGTTGTTTATTGTTTTACCGTTTTGTTTGAAATCATATTTTCGATCTAGCCTCTGTCACGACAGAGATCATTGTGTTTTTAGATCAGTGTTTTTACAGTGGAGAAACTTTAATCAATTGATATGATGTGCGTGATATATCTACGTATCTGATTTTATATCGGGCAATAATGCGAATTGTTTGTTTTGACATGACGTGAATAAATCCCGCTTCTCCGGTAGATATCCACCGGATCGGGTAGTTCATTCGTCCCCATGCCGTCCATCGTCTTCTCCCATCCGTCATAGTCATCATCTTCGTCATAATAATATTATATCGCAAACAAACGAATATAAAACGATCGCAAAAAAAAATCAAAATGACACCTGAATGTTCAGACGATGTGTACATCGTGGAACTTCATAATGCGGTGTTTAGTAGAAGAATTTGTAAACTTTTTAAGTTCATTTCATCAAAGTTCACCAGTCCTAAAGAGTCATATATTCTCGAGCCTTTAAAAAAATAAATATCAATTCTACTTGTGCCCCTAATCTTCTAATAAACCATACAATAGGCAACAGTAATGTGTGTTAAAAGAATAGCAAATGTGAAATTAATGTCCAGTGTTTTTCTACTACAGTGTGTTTATCTGAGCTTGACTGGCCAGGTTTGGCCATGTTTTGCCATGTTTTTCTGTTTTCACAAAAGGGCGCTATACAAATTATCGAATTATTGTTATTACAAGGCATCCGTATCATTTGTGTAATCAAATGTCCCAACTGCTGCTAACCACCTGTAGCCAATGAGACTATGGCATCCCCAATTGGGGTATGAGTGAATGTACAGAACGGTGGGTCAACAGTTGGTATGACTTAGATAATAATGAAAAGTAAGAATAACCTAACCTAGCCTAGCCTAGCTTAGCCTAACCCAAACTAGCCTAACCCAACCCAAACTCACATAACCTAAACCAACCTAACCCAACATAACCTAACCCAACCCAACCTAACCAAACATAACCTAACCTAACCCAACCCAACCCAACCTAACCAAACATAACCTAACCCAACCTAACCAAACATAACCTAACCTAACCCAACCTAACCTAGCCCAACCTAACCTAACCTAACCTAACCTAACCCAACATAACCTAACCTAACCCAACATAACCTAACCTAACCCAACATAACCTAACCTAACCTAACCCAACATAACCTAACCTAACCTAACCTAACCTAACCTAACCTAACCCAACCCAACCCAACCTAACCTAACCCAACCTAACCCAACCCAACCTAACCCAACCTAACCTAACCCAACCTAACCCAACCTAACCTAACCTAACCTAACCTAACCTAACCCAACCTAACCCAACCTAACCTAACCTAACCTAACCTAACCCAACCTAACCTAACCCAACCTAACCCAACCTAACCTAACCTAACCCAACCTAAACTAACCCAACCTAAACTAATCCAACCTAAACTAACCTAACCCAACCTAAACTAATCCAACCTAATCTATAACCTAACCTACAACCCAACCCAACCCAACCTAACAGCGTTGTCTGTGTGGTGCGAGGAGTCCTTTTTGTGTACTATTTTTTTTTTTAAATACCTCTTTCTTCCCCCCCCCCCCCACCCTTCCATTCCCCCGCTTCTGATCTCCAATTATTAATGATATTATTGTGTTTGCTGTTTTTGTCACCGGAACATTGTTTGTGTTGTGCGTGGTGTCCCTTTTGAGTGCCATTTTTTTTTTTTAACCCCCCCTCTCTATCTTCCCCCTCCTCTGATCAGCCATTTATTAATGAATGATATTATTGTGTTTTTGCAGGTTCCTTCCAACCGGAGCATTTTCTGTGTTGGGCGAGGAGTCGAGGTGAGCGGTGATGCGCTGCTTTCACGGAGTGGGTGCGAGCAGCTCGCTCTCTGCTGTCCCGGGAAACTTGTACGGGCCCGAAGCCAGCCGGAGACCCGCTCTCCTGTTATTCTTAAAGTCAAGAAATGTAAGAACAACTAGCACAGACGAATTCTTAATTAACGTCATATCAATTAAGCAACTCTATTCTAAAACAATACTACTTTACACATTTACATAAATACAAACCACATTAAATAACAACCGACACGCATGTGTATCGGTGTACAATATGTACATTTTAACGCAGCGTCACGTTCATTGTACATTATAGTTTCATAAAGTGCAAACTTTTAGACGTGAGTTGTTATAATAGATTGCCTTGTTGGTAATAAGAAAGAGCATTAAATTTTAAATACATATATCCTGGAGGTGATTTGATCATTAGTAAAAATCATTTAATAAATAATTATTGTTAATTATTGCGTTTTGATGAAATATCATGGAACCGACAGGTTTTGATCATCATATTAATAATTCTCCGCTCGTAAATGAATTGAACAACGTGAAATGGGTGAAGCGATGATATTATTTTATTATAACATTATCAGACGTCAATATTTTTAAACCGAGATGAATACGATATAATAATAACAATAACACTCTGCAATAATTAACAATAATTATTTATTAAATGATTTTTACTAATGATCAAATCACCTCCAGGATATGGTTCCATGATATTTCATCAAAATGACAATTCAACACACCTCCAAAAAGTGATATAGCGTCATGAAAAGTGATGAAACAAAAACTACGTTTAATAGTTACCTACGTAACCTATTTAGCCTAGTTTTTGTTTCATCACTTTTCATGACTTCATATCACTTTTTGGAGGTGTGTTGAATTATCATTTTGACGATATATCCGGTCACAGAGTCAGAAGGATCAAGTTATTTATTATTAGATCACGCACAAGTATTTATTGAAAAAAAAAAATATATATATATTAATTACATATTTAAAATACATCTTTCGCCATCGTACATTTCTTTCTTTCGAAAAGTTCAATAATAAAATTCTTATTGTTAAAAGTATAGAGTGTATAGTCTGGCCTCAAACCATTTTTTGTGTGTTTTGGTACTATATCATTTTCCTTTTTTGGCATTAGAGGTCAGCAGTCTATGCAGAGAGAGCTTTTATACTTATTACATAAATTTCCTCTACCGAATAAGATGAAGGTGATATAATTGTTAATTTCCTTCTCTTATCTCATATCTGTGAATAAATTGTGTAATTAATGAATGAATTTAAATCTATCTATTCAAATACTGCCGCCGCAAAGTTTGGTTCGCGGATTTGCCACCAGAGACAGGGATCTACACTTTCATTCGGGGATCTACGCTTCGCTAGTGGTTCGCGTCTAGGTCGAAATACAAACTTACTGGTCTTGAACTTGGATAATATTTATGTTCAGAGTTCATGAAACAATTTATTGTGATTTGTATTGTTTTCATTTTTAATATATTATAAGTTTAATGACTTTGACGTAATTGTGAAATGGAATTATCATTTATTGATACTTAACTTGATATTTTTATTTTTATTTTTTTTTTTTTAGATGTCAATCAATTGCGGGATTATCGTAGAATTTCTCCGCTTGTGCAGCGATAATTAGCTTCTTTATCAGAGGAATTTTTGCGTCGTTATGAAGCCTGATTGATCCACTAGGGTGCACGCATTCAACGCTATTAACTTACCGCTTATTATAATATATATATATATATATATATATTTCGCTTGTTTATTATTATTCTGACCGACATGATATACACGTTCTGTTAAAATGTATATTTATGATAATGCTATATATGAGGAGGTAAAACATTGTATGTATTATATCGACTTTTGCTTTATGACAATAATGAAAATATTGGCGGCCCTAATAAGGGCCTTTTGTTTGACTTGGACGACGATGATGATGATGATGATGAGTCGTTTGTTTGTTCTCGGTGTTGCTGGGTGTCGTGTCGGTCAAGTTGGTCGGTAGTCTGTCCATCTGTTGGCTCCTCACTTGGAGCTGGTGTACTTGGTGACGGCCTTGGTGCCCTCGGACACGGCGTGCTTGGCCAGCTCGCCGGGAAGGAGCAGCCTGACGGCGGTCTGGATCTCCCTGCTGGTGATCGTGGACCTCTTGTTGTAGTGGGCCAGGCGGGAGGCCTCGGCGGCGATGCGCTCGAAGATGTCGTTCACGAAGCTGTTCATGATGCTCATCGCCTTGGAGGAGATACCGGTGTCGGGGTGCACCTGCTTCAGCACTTTGTAGATGTAGATTGCGTAGCTCTCCTTCCTCCTGCGCTTAGACTTCTTCTTGTCCCCCTTGGAGATGTTCTTCTGGGCCTTGCCCGACTTCTTGGCTGCTTTTCCGCTTGTCTTGGGTGGCATCTTGCTTGCTGCTCGTCGATTTTGACTTTGAAAATCTGCCTTTTTGAGTTGTAGTTTACTTTACTTTCACGACGCTGTGGCGGCGATCGGCTAGGGCGGCTCTCTTTCGCCTCGAGCTAGCTAGCTAGCACCCGTGCGGCCCCCTCTGCTATAGCATCGCCCGTAGCGGGGGGGAGCCGAGAGCGGCCATTGTTAGCGAGCTCGCCGAGAACGTAAATACACGTCCCGTGACCGAAAATCGGCAAAAGTATTCCCAGACTCGCCTAATCGAGTCTGCTATTCCGCTATCGAAGCAGTTCGCAAGCACCAGCACCCCTATCATGTCAGGTCGCGGCAAAGGAGGCAAAGTGAAGGGAAAGGCAAAGTCCCGCTCTAACCGCGCCGGACTCCAGTTCCCCGTCGGACGTATCCACCGCCTGCTGAGGAAGGGCAACTACGCCGAGAGGGTGGGCGCCGGTGCCCCCGTCTACCTGGCCGCCGTCATGGAGTACCTGGCCGCCGAGGTTCTCGAGCTGGCCGGCAACGCCGCCAGGGACAACAAGAAGACCAGGATCATCCCCCGCCATCTGCAGTTGGCCATCCGAAACGACGAGGAGCTCAACAAGCTGCTCTCCGGCGTGACCATTGCTCAGGGAGGTGTTCTGCCCAACATTCAGGCTGTTCTCCTGCCCAAGAAGACAGAAAAGAAGGCGTAATTTTGACATCGACAAACTATACTAACATCAGAAAAACAAAATGAACGTCCCTCAAGTCCACGACCACCACACCATACCATCAAGATGACTTGATTCATTATTTAAAAAAGGCCCTTCTCAGGGCCGCCAATTTTTCTCACTATTTTAAAATTACAAAAGTCGTTATATACCTACACTATATGTAAATAATTATATTCTTCATGGTCTTAAATCTATGTATGTGCAAAATATATTCTATTCATGCATTATTATTGGCGAAAAGTTGACATTTTAAATCTCATTCAATTTGAGGTTAAAAAAGCAACGTGTCAATCAATCAATTTGTGATTAATGGATAATGGCAAATGGATTAAAATTAGCTCGATCTACAAGCTGTATCTCCTTTATGACGATGATTTTATTGAGTCTAGTCGTATTATATGATATTTTCGACTGTTTTATGACTATTCATTCATTTAGATATTTTACAATAAGCACTTACCCTTAATTTGACATTTATGACCACAGACAATGATAAATTATAGATGATAAATCAATACAATAGTGATGGGGGTGACGCGTCCGACACTTTCACAAGAAAGTGATTAAAAAGTTTTAAAAAACATGAATAAATTATGGATATGGGGTGGGTGTGGGGTTTTCGTATTTTCGAAAGAGTAATTTGCAATAGGATGAACATTTGGCGGCCCTGATAAGGGCCATTTTGGGTCGAAATTGGAATGGTGAGCTGTTGTTTGTTTGTTTGTTTGTTGTCTCGCTTCGATCCGATTGATTTGATTAGATGGTCGGTCGGTTGGTTGCATGCTCGCGG
>JAIUSX010000864.1:0-24189 GCA_026573805.1 Hesperophylax magnus | reverse complement strand
TCCCACCGGACAGTTCCTCTGTCCCACCGGACAGTTCCTCTGTCCCACCGGACAGTTCGTCTCACCCACCTGAAAGTTCCTCTGTTCCATATTCAGTTCCTCTGTCCCATCGGACAGTTCCTCTGTCCCACGAACAGTTCCTCTGTTCCATGTGCAGTTCCTCTGTCCCACCGGACAGTTCCTCTTTCCAACGGGACAGTTCCTCGTCCTTACCGGACAGTTTCTCAGTCCCACTGGACAGTTCCTCTGTCCCACCGGACAGTTCCTTTGTCCCTCCGGACAGTTCCTCTGACCCACCGGACTGTTCCTCTGTCCCACCGGACAGTTCCTCTATTCCATATTTACTTTCTCTGTCCCACCGGACAGTTCCTCCGACCCACCTGACATTTCCTCTTTCCCATGTATAGTTCCTCTGTCCCACCGGACAGTTCCTCTGACCCACCTTAAAGTTCTCCTGTTTGTCTGACTACAAGTGTATGGGTGTAATACTCTCCGGGAAAATAAATAAACTCGTACATATGTTCAAATGAAAATTCCTACAGTCATGAATGTATGTACATACACCGAACAGTTCCTCTGTCCCGCCAGACGATTCCTCTTTCCCACCGGACAGTTCCTCTGTTCCATGTACAGTTCCTCTGTCCCACCGGACAGTTCCTCTGTCCCACTGGACAGTTCCTCTGTCCCACCGGACAGTTCCTCTGTCCCACCGGAAAGTTCCTCTGTCCCACCGGACAGTTCCTCTGTCCCACCGGACAGTTCCTCTGTCCCACCGGACAGTTCCTCTGTCCCACCGGACAGTTCCTCTGTTCCACCGGACAGTTCCTCTGTCCCATCGGACAGTTCCTCTGTCCCACAGGACAGTTCTTTTGTCTGTCTAACTACAAGTGGATGGGTGTTATACGATCCGGTAAAATAAATGTACTCGTACATATCTTCAAATGTAGATTCCTACAGTCATGAATGTATGTACATACACCGAACAGTTCCTCTGTCCCACCGGACAGTTCCTCTGTCCCACCGGACAGTTCCTCTGTCCCACCGGACAGTTCCTCTGTCCCACCGGACAGTTCCTCTGTCCCACCGGACAGTTCCTCTGTCCCACAGGACAGTTCCTCTGACCTACTGGAGTGTTCCTCTGTCCCACCGGACAGTTCCTCTGTTCCATGAACAGTTCCTCTGTACCATCGGAAATTTCCTCGGTCCCACCGGAAATTTCCTCTGTCCCACCGGACAGTTCCTCTGTCCCACCGGACAGTTCCTCTGTCCCACCGGACAGTTCCTCTGTCCCACCTGACAGTTCCTTTGTCCCACCGGACAGTTCCTCTGTCCCACCGGACAGTTCCTTTGACCACTGGGCAGTTCCTCTCTCCCACTGGACAGTTCCTCTTTCCCACCGGACAGTTCCTCTGTTCCATTTACAGTTCCTCTGTCCCACCGGACAGTTCCTCTGTCCCACCGGACAGTTCCTCTGTCCCACCGGACAGAACCTGTGTCCCACCGGACAGTTCCTCTGTCGCACCGGACAGTTCCTTTGTCCCACCGGACAGTTCCTCTGACCAACTGAACAGTTCTTCTGTCTGTCTGACTACACGTGGATGGGTTTCATACTCTCCGGTAAAAAATCTCGACAGTTCTTCCGACAGTTGTTCTGTCTGTCTGACAACAAGTGGATGGGTGTAATACTCTCCGGTATAATAAATAAACTCGTACATATGTTCAAATGTAGATTCCTTCAGTCATAAATGTATGTACATACACCGAACAGTTCCTCTGTCCCACCGGACAGTTCCTCTGTCCCAGCGGACAAATCCTCTGTCCCACCGGACAGTTCTTCTGTCCCACCGGACAGTTCCTCTGTCCCACCGGACAGTTCCTCTGACCCACCGAACAGTTCCTCTGTCCCATCGTACAGTTCTTCTGTCTGTCTGACTACAAGTGGATGGGTGTAATACTCTCCGGTTTAATAAATAAACTCGTACATATGTTCAAATGAAGATTCCTACAGTCATGAATGTATGTACATACACCGAACAGTTTGTCTCTCCCACCGGACAGTTCCTCTGTCCCACCGGACAGTTCCTCTGTCCCACCAGACAGTTCCTCTGTCCCACCGGACAGTTCTTCTGTCCCACCGGACAGTTCCTCTGTCCCACCGGACAGTTCCTCTGTCCCATCGGACAGTTCCTCTGTCCAATCGGACAGTTCTCCTGTCTGTCTGACTACAAGTGGATGGGTGTAATACTCTCCGGTTTATTAAATAAACTCGTACATATGTTCAAATGAAGATTCCTACAGTCATGAATGTATGTACATACACCGAACAGTTCCTCTGTCCCACCGGACAGTTCCTCTGTCCCACCGGACAGTTCCTCTGACCCACTGGAGTGTTCCTCTGTCCCACCGGACAGTTCCTCTGTCCCATCGGACAGTTCTCCTGTCTGTCTGACTACAAGTGGATGGGTGTAATACTCTCCGGGAAAATAAATAAACTCGTACATATGTTCAAATGTAGATTCCTACAGTCATGAATGTATGTACATACACCGAACAGTTCCTCTGTCCCACCGTACAGTTCTTCTGTCCCACCGGACAGTTCCTCTGTCCCACCAGACAGTTCCTCTGTCCCACCGGACAGTTCCTCTGTCCCACCGGACAGTTCGTCTCACCCACCTGAAAGTTCCTCTGTTCCATATTCAGTTCCTCTGTCCAATCGGACAGTTCCTCTGTCCCACGAACAGTTCCTCTGTTCCATATGCAGTTCCTCTGTCCCACCGGACAGTTCCTCTTTCCCACGGGACAGTTCCTCGTTCTTACCGGACAGTTTCTCAGTCCCACTGGACAGTTCCTCTGTCCCACCGGACAGTTCCTTTGTCCTCCGGACAGTTCCTCTGACCCACCGGACTGTTCCTCTGTCCCACCGGACAGTTCCTCTATTCCATATTTACTTTCTCTGTCCCACCGGACAGTTCCTCCGACCCACCTGACATTTCCTCTTTCCCATGTATAGTTCCTCTGTCCCACCGGACAGTTCCTCTGACCCACCTAAAAGTTCTCCTGTTTGTCTGACTACAAGTGTATGGGTGTAATACTCTCCGGGAAAATAAATAAACTCGTACATATGTTCAAATGAAAATTCCTACAGTCATGAATGTATGTACATACACCGAACAGTTCCTCTGTCCCGCCAGACGATTCCTCTTTCCCACCGGACAGTTCCTCTGTTCCATGTACAGTTCCTCTGTCCCACCGGACAGTTCCTCTGTCCCACTGGACAGTTCCTCTGTCCCACCGGACAGTTCCTCTGTCCCACCGGACAGTTCTTCTGTCTGTCTAACTACAAGTGGATTGATGTAATTCTCTCCGGTAAAATAAATATACTCGTACATATGTTCAAATGTAGATTCCTACCGTCATGAATGTATGTACATACACCGAACAGTTCTTCTGTCCCGCTGGACAATTCCTCTGTCCCATCGGACAGTTCCTCTGTCCCACCGGACAGTTCTTTTGTCTGTCTAACTACAAGTGGATGGGTGTTATACGATCCGGCAAAATAAATATTCTCGTACATATGTTCAAATGTAGATTGCTACCGTCATGAATGTATGTACATACACCGAACAGTTCCTCTGTCCCACCGGACAGTTCCTCTGTCCCACCGGACAGTTCCTCTGTCCCACCGGAAAGTTCCTCTGTCCCACCGGACAGTTCCTCCGACCCACCTGACAGTTCCTCTGTTCCATGTACAGTTCCTCTGTCCCATCGGACAATTCCTCTGTCCCACCGAACAGTTCCTCTGTCCCATCGAAAAGTTCTTCTGTCTGTCTGACTACAAGTGGATGGGTGGAATACTCTCCGGTAAAATAAATGTACTCGTACATATGTTCAAATGTAGATTGCTACCGTCATGAATGTATGTACATACACCGAACAGTTCCTCTGTCCCACCGGAAAGTTCCTCTGTCCCACAGGACAGTTCCTCTGTCCCACCGGAAAGTTCCTCTGTCCCACCGGACAGTTCCTCCGACCCACCTGACAGTTCCTCTGTTCCATGTACAGTTCCTCTGTCCCATCGGACAATTCCTCTGTCCCACCGAACAGTTCCTCTGTCCCATCGAAAAGTTCTTCTGTCTGTCTGACTACAAGTGGATGGGTGGAATACTCTCCGGTTAAATAAATGTACTCGTACATATGTTCAAATGTAGATTCCTACAGTCATGAATGTATGTTCATACACCGAACAGTTCCTCTATCTCACCGGACCTTTCCTCTGTCCCACCGGCAGTTTCTCTGTCCCACCGGCAGTTCCTTTGACCCACCGGACAGTTCCTCTTTCCCATGTATAGTTCCTTTGTCCCACCGGACAGTTCCTCTGTCCCACCGGACAGTTCCTCTGTCCCACCGGACAGTTCCTCTGTTCCACCGGACAGTTCCTCTGTCCCATCGGACAGTTCCTCTGTCCCACGGGACAGTTCTTTTGTCTGTCTAACTACAAGTGGATGGGTGTTATACGATCCGGTAAAATAAATGTACTCGTACATATGTTCAAATGTAGATTCCTACAGTCATGAATGTATGTACATACACCGAACAGTTCCTCTGTCCCACCGGACAGTTCCTCTGTCCCACCGGACAGTTCCTCTGTCCCACCGGACAGTTCCTCTGTCCCACCGGACAGTTCCTCTGTCCCACCGGACAGTTCCTCTGTCCCACAGGACAGTTCCTCTGACCCACTGGAGTGTTCCTCTGTCCCACCGGACAGTTCCTCTGTTCCATGAACAGTTCCTCTGTACCATCGGAAATTTCCTCGGTCCCACCGGAAATTTCCTCTGTCCCACCGGACAGTTCCTCTGTCCCACCGGACAGTTCCTCTGTCCCACCGGACAGTTCCTCTGTCCCACCTGACAGTTCCTTTGTCCCACCGGACAGTTCCTCTGTCCCACCGGACAGTTCCTTTGACCACTGGGCAGTTCCTCTCTCCCACTGGACAGTTCCTCTTTCCCACCGGACAGTTCCTCTGTTCCATGTACAGTTCCTCTGTCCCACCGGACAGTTCCTCTGTCCCACCGGACAGTTCCTCTGTCCCACCGGACAGTACCTGTGTCCCACCGGACAGTTCCTCTGTCGCACCGGACAGTTCCTTTGTCCCACCGGACAGTTCCTCTGACCAACTGAACAGTTCTTCTGTCTTTCTGACTACACGTGGATGGGTTTCATACTCTCCGGTAAAAAATCTCGACAGTTCTTCCGACAGTTGTTCTGTCTGTCTGACAACAAGTGGATGGGTGTAATACTCTCCGGTATAATAAATAAACTCGTACATATGTTCAAATGTAGATTCCTTCAGTCATAAATGTATGTACATACACCGAACAGTTCCTCTGTCCCACCGGACAGTTCCTCTGTCCCAGCGGACAAATCCTCTGTCCCACCGGACATTTCTTCTGTCCCACCGGACAGTTCCTCTGTCCCACCGGACAGTTCCTCTGACCCACCGAACAGTTCCTCTGTCCCACGAACAGTTCCTCTGTTCCATGTGCAGTTCCTCTGTCCCATCGGAAAGTTCCTCTGTCCCACCGGACAGTTTCTCTGTCCAACCGGACAGTTCCTCTGTTCCTTGTACAGTTCCTCTGACCCACCGGACTGTTCCTTTGTCCCACTGGACAGTTCCTCTGTCCCACCGGACCGTTCCTCTAACCCATGTATAGTTCCACTGTCCCACCGGACAGTTCCTCCGACCCACCTGACAGTTCCTCTGTTCCATGTACAGTTCCTCTGTCCCATCGGACAATTCCTCTGTCCCACCGAACAGTTCCTCTGTCCCATCGAAAAGTTCTTCTGTCTGTCTGACTACAAGTGGATGGGTGTAATACTCTCCGGGAAAATAAATAAACTCGTACATATGTTCAAATGTAGATTCCTACAGTCATGAATATATGTACATACACCGAACAGTTCCTCTGTCCCACCGTACAGTTCTTCTGTCCCACCGGACAGTTCCTCTGTCCCACCGGACAGTTCCTCTGTCCCACCGGACAGTTCCTCTGTCCCACCGGACAGTTCGTCTCACCCACCTGAAAGTTCCTCTGTTCCATATTCAGTTCCTCTGTCCCATCGGACAGTTCCTCTGTCCCACGAACAGTTCCTCTGTTCCATGTGCAGTTCCTCTGTCCCACCGGACAGTTCCTCTTTCCCACGGGACAGTTCCTCGTTCTTACCGGACAGTTTCTCAGTCCCACTGGACAGTTCCTCTGTCCCACCGGACAGTTCCTTTGTCCCTCCGGACAGTTCCTCTGACCCACCGGACTGTTCCTCTGTCCCACCGGACAGTTCCTCTATTCCATATTTACTTTCTCTGTCCCACCGGACAGTTCCTCCGACCCACCTGACATTTCCTCTTTCCCATGTATAGTTCCTCTGTCCCACCGGACAGTTCCTCTGACCCACCTTAAAGTTCTCCTGTTTGTCTGACTACAAGTGTATGGGTGTAATACTCTCCGGGAAAATAAATAAACTCGTACATATGTTCAAATGAAAATTCCTACAGTCATGAATGTATGTACATACACCGAACAGTTCCTCTGTCCCGCCAGACGATTCCTCTTTCCCACCGGACAGTTCCTCTGTTCCATGTACAGTTCCTCTGTCCCACCGGACAGTTCCTCTGTCCCACTGGACAGTTCCTCTGTCCCACCGGACAGTTCCTCTGTCCCACCGGAAAGTTCCTCTGTCCCACCGGACAGTTCCTCTGTCCCACCGGACAGTTCCTCTGTCCCACCGGACAGTTCCTCTGTCCCACCGGACAGTTCCTCTGTTCCACCGGACAGTTCCTCTGTCCCATCGGACAGTTCCTCTGTCCCACAGGACAGTTCTTTTGTCTGTCTAACTACAAGTGGATGGGTGTTATACGATCCGGTAAAATAAATGTACTCGTACATATGTTCAAATGTAGATTCCTACAGTCATGAATGTATGTACATACACCGAACAGTTCCTCTGTCCCACCGGACAGTTCCTCTGTCCCACCGGACAGTTCCTCTGTCCCACCGGACAGTTCCTCTGTCCCACCGGACAGTTCCTCTGTCCCACCGGACAGTTCCTCTGTCCCACAGGACAGTTCCTCTGACCTACTGGAGTGTTCCTCTGTCCCACCGGACAGTTCCTCTGTTCCATGAACAGTTCCTCTGTACCATCGGAAATTTCCTCGGTCCCACCGGAAATTTCCTCTGTCCCACCGGACAGTTCCTCTGTCCCACCGGACAGTTCCTCTGTCCCACCGGACAGTTCCTCTGTCCCACCTGACAGTTCCTTTGTCCCACCGGACAGTTCCTCTGTCCCACCCGACAGTTCCTTTGACCACTGGGCAGTTCCTCTCTCCCACTGGACAGTTCCTCTTTCCCACCGGACAGTTCCTCTGTTCCATTTACAGTTCCTCTGTCCCACCGGACAGTTCCTCTGTCCCACCGGACAGTTCCTCTGTCCCACCGGACAGAACCTGTGTCCCACCGGACAGTTCCTCTGTCGCACCGGACAGTTCCTTTGTCCCACCGGACAGTTCCTCTGACCAACTGAACAGTTCTTCTGTCTGTCTGACTACACGTGGATGGGTTTCATACTCTCCGGTAAAAAATCTCGACAGTTCTTCCGACAGTTGTTCTGTCTGTCTGACAACAAGTGGATGGGTGTAATACTCTCCGGTATAATAAATAAACTCGTACATATGTTCAAATGTAGATTCCTTCAGTCATAAATGTATGTACATACACCGAACAGTTCCTCTGTCCCACCGGACAGTTCCTCTGTCCCAGCGGACAAATCCTCTGTCCCACCGGACAGTTCTTCTGTCCCACCGGACAGTTCCTCTGTCCCACCGGACAGTTCCTCTGACCCACCGAACAGTTCCTCTGTCCCATCGTACAGTTCTTCTGTCTGTCTGACTACAAGTGGATGGGTGTAATACTCTCCGGTTTAATAAATAAACTCGTACATATGTTCAAATGAAGATTCCTACAGTCATGAATGTATGTACATACACCGAACAGTTTGTCTCTCCCACCGGACAGTTCCTCTGTCCCAGCGGACAGTTCCTCTGTCCCACCGGACAGTTCTTCTGTCCCACCGGACAGTTCCTCTGTCCCACCGGACAGTTCCTCTGTCCCATCGGACAGTTCCTCTGTCCCATCGGACAGTTCTCCTGTCTGTCTGACTACAAGTGGATGGGGGTAATACTCTCCGGTTTATTAAATAAACTCGTACATATGTTCAAATGAAGATTCCTACAGTCATGAATGTATGTACATACACCGAACAGTTCCTCTGTCCCACCGGACAGTTCCTCTGTCCCACTGGACAGTTCCTCTGTCCCACCGGACAGTTCCTCTGACCCACTGGAGTGTTCCTCTGTCCCACCGGACAGTTCCTCTGTCCCATCGGACAGTTCTCCTGTCTGTCTGACTACAAGTGGATGGGTGTAATACTCTCCGGGAAAATAAATAAACTCGTACATATGTTCAAATGTAGATTCCTACAGTCATGAATGTATGTACATACACCGAACAGTTCCTCTGTCCCACCGTACAGTTCTTCTGTCCCACCGGACAGTTCCTCTGTCCCACCGGACAGTTCCTCTGTCCCACCGGACAGTTCCTCTGTCCCACCGGACAGTTCGTCTCACCCACCTGAAAGTTCCTCTGTTCCATATTCAGTTCCTCTGTCCCATCGGACAGTTCCTGTGTCCCACGAACAGTTCCTCTGTTCCATGTGCAGTTCCTCTGTCCCACCGGACAGTTCCTCTTTCCAACGGGACAGTTCCTCGTCCTTACCGGACAGTTTCTCAGTCCCACTGGACAGTTCCTCTGTCCCACCGGACAGTTCCTTTGTCCCTCCGGACAGTTCCTCTGACCCACCGGACTGTTCCTCTGTCCCACCGGACAGTTCCTCTATTCCATATTTACTTTCTCTGTCCCACCGGACAGTTCCTCCGACCCACCTGACATTTCCTCTTTCCCATGTATAGTTCCTCTGTCCCACCGGACAGTTCCTCTGACCCACCTTAAAGTTCTCCTGTTTGTCTGACTACAAGTGTATGGGTGTAATACTCTCCGGGAAAATAAATAAACTCGTACATATGTTCAAATGAAAATTCCTACAGTCATGAATGTATGTACATACACCGAACAGTTCCTCTGTCCCGCCAGACGATTCCTCTTTCCCACCGGACAGTTCCTCTGTTCCATGTACAGTTCCTCTGTCCCACTGGACAGTTCCTCTGTCCCACTGGACAGTTCCTCTGTCCCACCGGACAGTTCCTCTGTCCCACCGGAAAGTTCCTCTGTCCCTCCGGACAGTTCCTCTGTCCCACCGGACAGTTCCTCTGTCCCAACGGACAGTTCCTCTGACCCACTGGAGTGTTCCTCTGTCCCACCGGACAGTTCCTCTGTTCCATGAACAGTTCCTCTGTCCCATCGGAAAGTTCCTCTGTCCCACCGGACAGTTTCTCTGTCCAACCGGACAGTTCCTCTGTTCCTTGTACAGTTCCTCTGACCCACCGGACTGTTCCTTTGTCCCACTGGACAGTTCCTCTGTCCCACCGGACCGTTCCTCTAACCCATGTATAGTTCCACTGTCCCACCGGACAGTTCCTCCGACCCACCTGACAGTTCCTCTGTTCCATGTACAGTTCCTCTGTCCCATCGGACAATTCCTCTGTCCCACCGAACAGTTCCTCTGTCCCATCGAAAAGTTCTTCTGTCTGTCTGACTACAAGTGGATGGGTGGAATACTCTCCGGTAAAATAAATGTACCCGTACATATGTTCAAATGTAGATTCCCACAGTCATGAATGTATGTTCATACACCGAACAGTTCCTCTATCTCACCGGACCTTTCCTCTGTCCCACCGGCAGTTTCTCTGTCCCACCGGCAGTTCCTTTGACCCACCGGACAGTTCCTCTTTCCCATGTATAGTTCCTTTGTCCCACCGGACAGTTCCTCTGTCCCACCGGACAGTACCTGTGTCCCACCGGACAGTTCCTCTGTCGCACCGGACAGTTCCTTTGTCCCACCGGACAGTTCCTCTGACCAACTGAACAGTTCTTCTGTCTGTCTGACTACACGTGGATGGGTTTCATACTCTCCGGTAAAAAATCTCGACAGTTCTTCCGACAGTTGTTCTGTCTGTCTGACAACAAGTGGATGGGTGTAATACTCTCCGGTATAATAAATAAACTCGTACATATGTTCAAATGTAGATTCCTTCAGTCATAAATGTATGTACATACACCGAACAGTTCCTCTGTCCCACCGGACAGTTCCTCTGTCCCAGCGGACAAATCCTCTGTCCCACCGGACATTTCTTCTGTCCCACCGGACAGTTCCTCTGTCCCACCGGACAGTTCCTCTGACCCACCGAACAGTTCCTCTGTCCCATCGTACAGTTCTTCTGTCTGTCTGACTACAAGTGGATGGGTGTAATACTCTCCGGTTTAATAAATAAACTCGTACATATGTTCAAATGAAGATTCCTACAGTCATGAATGTATGTACATACACCGAACAGTTTGTCTCTCCCACCGGACAGTTCCTCTGTCCCAGCGGACAGTTCCTCTGTCCCACCGGACAGTTCTTCTGTCCCACCGGACAGTTCCTCTGTCCCACCGGACAGTTCCTCTGTCCCATCGGACAGTTCCTCTGTCCCATCGGACAGTTCTCCTGTCTGTCTGACTACAAGTGGATGGGTGTAATACTCTCCGGTTTATTAAATAAACTCGTACATATGTTCAAATGAAGATTCCTACAGTCATGAATGTATGTACATACACCGAACAGTTCCTCTGTCCCACCGGACAGTTCCTCTGTCCCACCGGACAGTTCCTCTGTCCCACCGGACAGTTCCTCTGACCCACTGGAGTGTTCCTCTGTCCCACCGGACAGTTCCTCTGTCCCATCGGACAGTTCTCCTGTCTGTCTGACTACAAGTGGATGGGTGTAATACTCTCCGGGAAAATAAATAAACTCGTACATATGTTCAAATGTAGATTCCTACAGTCATGAATGTATGTACATACACCGAACAGTTCCTCTGTCCCACCGTACAGTTCTTCTGTCCCACCGGACAGTTCCTCTGTCCCACCGGACAGTTCGTCTCACCCACCTGAAAGTTCCTCTGTTCCATATTCAGTTCCTCTGTCCCATCGGACAGTTCCTCTGTCCCACGAACAGTTCCTCTGTTCCATGTGCAGTTCCTCTGTCCCACCGGACAGTTCCTCTTTCCAACGGGACAGTTCCTCGTCCTTACCGGACAGTTTCTCAGTCCCACTGGACAGTTCCTCTGTCCCACCGGACAGTTCCTTTGTCCCTCCGGACAGTTCCTCTGACCCACCGGACTGTTCCTCTGTCCCACCGGACAGTTCCTCTATTCCATATTTACTTTCTCTGTCCCACCGGACAGTTCCTCCGACCCACCTGACATTTCCTCTTTCCCATGTATAGTTCCTCTGTCCCACCGGACAGTTCCTCTGACCCACCTTAAAGTTCTCCTGTTTGTCTGACTACAAGTGTATGGGTGTAATACTCTCCGGGAAAATAAATAAACTCGTACATATGTTCAAATGAAAATTCCTACAGTCATGAATGTATGTACATACACCGAACAGTTCCTCTGTCCCGCCAGACGATTCCTCTTTCCCACCGGACAGTTCCTCTGTTCCATGTACAGTTCCTCTGTCCCACTGGACAGTTCCTCTGTCCCACTGGACAGTTCCTCTGTCCCACCGGACAGTTCCTCTGTCCCACCGGAAAGTTCCTCTGTCCCTCCGGACAGTTCCTCTGTCCCACCGGACAGTTCCTCTGTCCCAACGGACAGTTCCTCTGACCCACTGGAGTGTTCCTCTGTCCCACCGGACAGTTCCTCTGTTCCATGAACAGTTCCTCTGTCCCATCGGAAAGTTCCTCTGTCCCACCGGACAGTTTCTCTGTCCAACCGGACAGTTCCTCTGTTCCTTGTACAGTTCCTCTGACCCACCGGACTGTTCCTTTGTCCCACTGGACAGTTCCTCTGTCCCACCGGACCGTTCCTCTAACCCATGTATAGTTCCACTGTCCCACCGGACAGTTCCTCCGACCCACCTGACAGTTCCTCTGTTCCATGTACAGTTCCTCTGTCCCATCGGACAATTCCTCTGTCCCACCGAACAGTTCCTCTGTCCCATCGAAAAGTTCTTCTGTCTGTCTGACTACAAGTGGATGGGTGTAATACTCTCCGGGAAAATAAATAAACTCGTACATATGTTCAAATGTAGATTCCTACAGTCATGAATATATGTACATACACCGAACAGTTCCTCTGTCCCACCGTACAGTTCTTCTGTCCCACCGGACAGTTCCTCTGTCCCACCGGACAGTTCCTCTGTCCCACCGGACAGTTCCTCTGTCCCACCGGACAGTTCGTCTCACCCACCTGAAAGTTCCTCTGTTCCATATTCAGTTCCTCTGTCCCATCGGACAGTTCCTCTGTCCCACGAACAGTTCCTCTGTTCCATGTGCAGTTCCTCTGTCCCACCGGACAGTTCCTCTTTCCCACGGGACAGTTCCTCGTTCTTACCGGACAGTTTCTCAGTCCCACTGGACAGTTCCTCTGTCCCACCGGACAGTTCCTTTGTCCCTCCGGACAGTTCCTCTGACCCACCGGACTGTTCCTCTGTCCCACCGGACAGTTCCTCTATTCCATATTTACTTTCTCTGTCCCACCGGACAGTTCCTCCGACCCACCTGACATTTCCTCTTTCCCATGTATAGTTCCTCTGTCCCACCGGACAGTTCCTCTGACCCACCTTAAAGTTCTCCTGTTTGTCTGACTACAAGTGTATGGGTGTAATACTCTCCGGGAAAATAAATAAACTCGTACATATGTTCAAATGAAAAATTCCTACAGTCATGAATGTATGTACATACACCGAACAGTTCCCTCTGTCCCGCCAGACGATTCCTCTTTCCCACCGGACAGTTCCTCTGTTTCCATGTACAGTCTCTGTCCCACCGGACAGTTCCTCTGTCCCACTGGACAGTATCCTCTGTCCCACCGGGACAGTTCCTCTGTCCCACCGGAAATGTTCCTCTGTCCCACCGGACAGTTCCTCTGTCCCACCGGACAGTTCCCTCTGTCCCACCGGACAGTTCCTCTGTCCCACCGGTCAGTTCCTCTGTTCCACCGGACAGTTCCTCTGTCCCATCGGACAGTTCCCTCTGTCCCACAGGACAGTTCTTTTGTCTGTCTAACTACAAGTGGATGGGTGTTATACGATCCGGTAAAATAAATGTACTCGTACATATGTTCAAATGTAGGTTCCTACAGTCATGAATGTATGTACATACACCGAACAGTTCCTCTGTCCCACCGGACAGTTCCTCTGTCCCACCGGACAGTTCCTCTGTCCCACCGGACAGTTCCTCTGTCCCACCGGACAGTTTCCTCTGTCCCACCGGACAGTTCCTCTGTCCCACAGGACAGTTCCTCTGACCTACTGGAGTGTTCCTCTGTCCCACCGGACAGTTCCTCTGTTCCTATGAACAGTTCCTCTGTACCATCGGAAATTTCCTCGGTCCCACCGGAAATTTCCTCTGTCCCACCGGACAGTTCCTCTGTCCCACCGGACAGTTCCTCTGTCCCACCGGACAGTTCCTCTGTCCCACCTGACAGTTCCTTTTGTCCCACCGGACAGTTCCTCTGTCCCACCGGACAGTTCCTTTGACCACTGGGCAGTTCCTCTCTCCCACTGGACAGTTCCTCTTTCCCACCGGACAGTTCCTCTGTTCCATTTTACAGTTCCTCTGTCCCCACCGGACAGTTCCTCTGTCCCACCGGACAGTTCCTCTGTCCCACCGGACAGAACCTGTGTCCCACCGGACAGTTCCTCTGTCGCACCGGACAGTTCCTTTGTCCCAACGGACAGTTCCCTCTGACCAACTGAACAGTTCTTCTGTCTGTCTGACTACACGTGGATGGGTTTCATACTCTCCGGTAAAAATCTCGACAGTTCTTCCGACAGTTGTTCTGTCTGTCTGACAACAAGTGGATGGGTGTAATACTCTCCGGTATAATAAATAAACTCGTACATAGTGTTCAAATGTAGATTCCTTCAGTCATAAATGTATGTACATACACCGAACAGTTCCTCTGTCCCACCGGACAGTTCCTCTGTCCCAGCGGACAAATCCTCTGTCCCACCGGACAGTTCTTCTGTCCCACCGGACAGTTCCTCTGTCCCACCGGACAGTTCCTCTGACCCACCGAACAGTTCCTCTGTCCCATCGTACAGTTCTTCTGTCTGTCTGACTACAAGTGGATGGGTGTAATACTCTCCGGTTTAATAAATAAACTCGTACATATGTTCAAATGAAGATTCCTACAGTCATGAATGTATGTACATACACCGAACAGTTTGTCTCTCGCCACCGGACAGTTCCTCTGTCCCAGCGGACAGTTCCTCTGTCCCACCGGACAGTTCTTCTGTCCCACCGGACAGTTCCTCTGTCCCACCGGACAGTTCCTCTGTCCCATCGGACAGTTCCTCTGTCCCATCGGACAGTTCTCCTGTCTGTCTGACTACAAGTGGATGGGGGTAATACTCTCCGGTTTATTAAATAAACTCGTACATATGTTCAAATGAAGATTCCTACAGTCATGAATGTATGTACATACACCGAACAGTTCCTCTGTCCACCGCCACCGGACAGTTCCTCTGTCCCACCGGACAGTTCCTCTGACCCACTGGAGTGTTCCTCTGTCCCACCGGACAGTTCCTCTGTCCCATCGGACAGTTCTCCTGTCTGTCTGACTACAAGTGGATGGGTGTAATACTCTCCGGGAAAATAAATAAACTCGTACATATGTTCAAATGTAGATTCCTACAGTCATGAATGTATGTACATACACCGAACAGTTCCTCTGTCCCACCGTACAGTTCTTCTGTCCCACCGGACAGTTCCTCTGTCCCACCGGACAGTTCCTCTGTCCCACCGGACAGTTCCTCTGTCCCACCGGACAGTTCGTCTCACCCACCTGAAAGTTCCTCTGTTCCATATTCAGTTCCTCTGTCCCATCGGACAGTTCCTGTGTCCCACGAACAGTTCCTCTGTTCCATGTGCAGTTCCTCTGTCCCACCGGACAGTTCCTCTTTCCAACGGGACAGTTCCTCGTCCTTACCGGACAGTTTCTCAGTCCCACTGGACAGTTCCTCTGTCCCACCGGACAGTTCCTTTGTCCCTCCGGACAGTTCCTCTGACCCACCGGACTGTTCCTCTGTCCCACCGGACAGTTCCTCTATTCCATATTTACTTTCTCTGTCCCACCGGACAGTTCCTCCGACCCACCTGACATTTCCTCTTTCCCATGTATAGTTCCTCTGTCCCACCGGACAGTTCCTCTGACCCACCTTAAAGTTCTCCTGTTTGTCTGACTACAAGTGTATGGGTGTAATACTCTCCGGGAAAATAAATAAACTCGTACATATGTTCAAATGAAAATTCCTACAGTCATGAATGTATGTACATACACCGAACAGTTCCTCTGTCCCGCCAGACGATTCCTCTTTCCCACCGGACAGTTCCTCTGTTCCATGTACAGTTCCTCTGTCCCACTGGACAGTTCCTCTGTCCCACTGGACAGTTCCTCTGTCCCACCGGACAGTTCCTCTGTCCCACCGGAAAGTTCCTCTGTCCCTCCGGACAGTTCCTCTGTCCCACCGGACAGTTCCTCTGTCCCAACGGACAGTTCCTCTGACCCACTGGAGTGTTCCTCTGTCCCACCGGACAGTTCCTCTGTTCCATGAACAGTTCCTCTGTCCCATCGGAAAGTTCCTCTGTCCCACCGGACAGTTTCTCTGTCCAACCGGACAGTTCCTCTGTTCCTTGTACAGTTCCTCTGACCCACCGGACTGTTCCTTTGTCCCACTGGACAGTTCCTCTGTCCCACCGGACCGTTCCTCTAACCCATGTATAGTTCCACTGTCCCACCGGACAGTTCCTCCGACCCACCTGACAGTTCCTCTGTTCCATGTACAGTTCCTCTGTCCCATCGGACAATTCCTCTGTCCCACCGAACAGTTCCTCTGTCCCATCGAAAAGTTCTTCTGTCTGTCTGACTACAAGTGGATGGGTGGAATACTCTCCGGTAAAATAAATGTACCCGTACATATGTTCAAATGTAGATTCCCACAGTCATGAATGTATGTTCATACACCGAACAGTTCCTCTATCTCACCGGACCTTTCCTCTGTCCCACCGGCAGTTTCTCTGTCCCACCGGCAGTTCCTTTGACCCACCGGACAGTTCCTCTTTCCCATGTATAGTTCCTTTGTCCCACCGGACAGTTCCTCTGTCCCACCGGACAGTTCCTCTGTCCCACCGGACAGTTCCTCTGTTCCTCCGGACAGTTCCTCTGTCCCATCGGACAGTTCCTCTGTCCCACGGGACAGTTCTTTTGTCTGTCTAACTACAAGTGGATGGGTGTTATACTCTCCGGTTTATTAAATAAACTCGTACATATGTTCAAATGAAGATTCCTACAGTCATGAATGTATGTACATACACCGAACAGTTCCTCTGTCCCACCGGACCTTTTCTCTGTCCCACCGGACAGTTCCTCTGTCCCACCGGACAGTTCCTCTGACCCACTGGAGTGTTCCTCTGTCCCACCGGACAGTTCATCTGTCCCATCGGACAGTTCTCCTGTCTGTCTGACTACAAGTGGATGGGTGTAATACTCTCCGGGAAAATAAATAAACTCGTACATATGTTCAAATGTAGATTCCTACAGTCATGAATATATGTACATACACCGAACAGTTCCTCTGTCCCACCGTACAGTTCTTCTGTCCCACCGGACAGTTCCTCTGTCCCACCGGACAGTTCCTCTGTCCCACCGGACAGTTCCTCTATCCCACCGGACAGTTCGTCTCACCCACCTGAAAGTTCCTCTGTTCCATATTCAGTTCTCTGTTCCATGTGCAGTTCCTCTGTCCCACCGGACAGTTCCTCTTTCCCACGGGACAGTTCCTCGTTCTTACCGGACAGTTTCTCAGTCCCACTGGACAGTTCCTCTGTCCCACCGGACAGTTCCTTTGTCCCTCCGGACAGTTCCTCTGACCCACCGGACTGTTCCTCTGTCCCACCGGACAGTTCCTCTATTCCATATTTACTTTCTCTGTCCCACCGGACAGTTCCTCCGACCCACCTGACATTTCCTCTTTCCCATGTATAGTTCCTCTGTCCCACCGGACAGTTCCTCTGACCCACCTTAAAGTTCTCCTGTTTGTCTGACTACAAGTGTATGGGTGTAATACTCTCCGGGAAAATAAATAAACTCGTACATATGTTCAAATGAAAATTCCAACAGTCATGAATGTATCTACATACACCGAACAGTTCCTCTGTCCCGCCAGACGATTCCTCTTTCCCACCGGACAGTTCCTCTGTTCCATGTACAGTTCCTCTGTCCCACCGGACAGTTCCTCTGTCCCACTGGACAGTTCCTCTGTCCCACCGGACAGTTCCTCTGTCCCACCGGAAAGTTCCTCTGTCCCACCGGACAGTTCCTCTGTCCCACCGGACAGTTCCTCTGTCCCAACGGACAGTTCCTCTGACCCACTGGAGTGTTCCTCTGTCCCTCCGGACAGTTCCTCTGTTCCATGAACAGTTCCTCTGTCCCATCGGAAAGTTCCTCTGTCCCACCGGACAGTTTCTCTGTCCAACCGTACAGTTCCTCTGTTCCTTGTACAGTTCCTCTGACCCACCGGACTGTTCCTTTGTCCCACTGGACAGTTCCTCTGTCCCACCGGACCGTTCCTCTAACCCATGTATAGTTCCACTGTCCCACCGGACAGTTCCTCCGACCCACCTGACAGTTCCTCTGTTCCATGTACAGTTCCTCTGTCCCATCGGACAATTCCTCTGTCCCACCGAACAGTTCCTCTGTCCCATCGAAAAGTTCTTCTGTCTGTCTGACTACAAGTGGATGGGTGGAATACTCTCCGGTAAAATAAATGTACTCGTACATATGTTCAAATGTAGATTCCTACAGTCATGAATGTATGTTCATACACCGAACAGTTCCTCTATCTCACCGGACCTTTCCTCTGTCCCACCGGCAGTTTCTCTGTCCCACCGGCAGTTCCTTTGACCCACCGGACAGTTCCTCTTTCCCATGTATCGTTCCTTTGTCCCACCGGACAGTTCCTCTGTCCCACCGGACAGTTCCTCTGTCCCACCGGACAGTTCCTCTGTTCCACCGGACAGTTCCTCTGTCCCATTGGACAGTTCCTCTGTCCCACGGGACAGTTCTTTTGTCTGTCTAACTACAAGTGGATGTGTGTAATACGATCCGGTAAAATAAATGTACTCGTACATATGTTCAAATGTAGATTCCTACAGTCATGAATGTATGTTCATACACCGAACAGTTCCTCTATCTCACCGGACCTTTCCTCTGTCCCACCGGCAGTTTCTCTGTCCCACCGGCAGTTCCTTTGACCCACCGGACAGTTCCTCTTTCCCATGTATAGTTCCTTTGTCCACCGGACAGTTCCTCTGTCCCACCGGACAGTTCCTCTGTCCCACCGGACAGTTCCTCTGTTCCACCGGACAGTTCCTCTGTCCCATCGGACAGTTCCTCTGTCCCACGGGACAGTCTTTTGTCTGTCTAACTACAAGTGGATGGGTGTTATACGATCCGCTAAAATAAATATTCTCGTACATATGTTCAAATGTAGATTCCTACCGTCATGAATGTATGTACATACACCGAACAGTTCCTCTGTCCCACCGGACAGTTCCTCTGTCCCACCGGACAGTTCCTCTGTCCCACCGGACAGTTCCTCTGTCCCACCGGACAGTTCCTCTGTCCCACCGGACAGTTCCTCTGTCCCACCGGACAGTACCTCTGACCCACTGGAGTGTTCCTCTGTCCCACCGGACAGTTCCTCTGTTCATGAACAGTTCCTCTGTACCATCGGAAATTTCCTCGGTCCCACCGGAAATTTCCTCTGTCCACCGGACAGTTCCTCTGTCCCACCTGACAGTTCCTTTGTCCCACCGGACAGTTCCTCCTTCCCACCGGACAGTTCCTTTGACCACTGGGCAGTTCCTCTCTCCCACTGGACAGTTCCTCTTCTCCCACCGGACAGTTCCTCTGTTCCATGTAAAGTTCCTCTGTCCCACCGGACAGTTCCTCTGTCCCACCGGACAGTTCCTCTGTCCAACCGGACAGTACCTGTGTCCCACCGGACAGTTCCTCTGTCCCACCGGACAGTTCCTCTGACCAACTGAACAGTTCTTCTGTCTGTCTGACTACTACGTGGATGGGTTTCATACTCTCCGGTAAAAAATCTCGACAGTTCTTCCGACAGTTGTTCTGTCTGTCTGACAACAAGTGGATGGGTGTAATACTCTCCGGTATAATAAATAAACTCGTACATATGTTCAAATGTAGATTCCTTCAGTCATAAATGTATGTACATACACCGAACAGTTCCTCTGTCCCACCGGACAGTTCCTCTGTCCCAGCGGACAAATCCTCTGTCCCACCGGACAGTTCTTCTGTCCAACCGGACAGTTCCTCTGTCCCACCGGACAGTTCCTCTGACCCACCGAACAGTTCCTCTGTCCCATCGTACAGTTCTTCTGTCTGTCTGACTACAAGTGGATGGGTGTAATACTCTCCGGTTTAATAAATAAACTCGTACATATGTTCAAATGAAGATTCCTACAGTCATGAATGTATGTACATACACCGAACAGTTTGTCTCTCCCACCGGACAGTTCCTCTGTCCCAGCGGACAGTTCCTCTGTCCCACCGGACAGTTCTTCTGTCCCACCGGACAGTTCCTCTGTCCCACCGGACAGTTGCTCTGTCCCACCGGACAGTTCCTCTGTCCCACCGGACAGTTCCTCTGACCCACTGGAGTGTTCCTCTGTCCCACCGGACAGTTCCTCTGTCCCATCGGACAGTTCTCCTGTCTGTCTGACTACAAGTGGATGGGTGTAATACTCTCCGGGAAAATAAATAAACTCGTACATATGTTCAAATGTAGATTCCTACAGTCATGAATGTATGTACATTACACAGAACAGTTCCTCTGTCCCACCGTACAGTTCTTCTGTCCCACCGGACAGTTCCTCTGTCCCACCGGACAGTTCCTCTGTCCCACCGGACAGTTCCTCTGTCCCACCGGACAGTTCGTCTCACCCCACCTGAAAGTTCCTCTGTTCCATATTCAGTTCCTCTGTCCCATCGGACAGTTCCTCTGTCCACGAACAGTTCCTCTGTTCCATGTGCAGGTTCCTCTGTCCCACAGGACAGTTCCTCTGACCTACAGGAGTGTTCCTCTGTCCCACCGGACAGTTCCTCTGTTCCATGAACAGTTCCTCTGTACCATCGGAAATTTCCTCGGTCCCACCGGAAATTTCCTCTGTCCACCGGACAGTTCCTCTGTCCCACCGGACAGTTCCTCTGTCCCACCGGACAGTTCCTCTGTCCCACCTGACAGTTCCTTTGTCCCACCGGACAGTTCCTCTGTCCCACCGGACAGTTCCTTTGACCACTGGGCAGTTCCTCTCTCCCACTGGACAGTTCCTCTTTCCCACCGGACAGTTCCTCTGTTCCATTTACAGTTCCTCTGTCCCACCGGACAGTTCCTCTGTCCCACCGGACAGTTCCTCTGTCCCACCGGACAGAACCTGTGTCCCACCGGACAGTTCCTCTGTCGCACCGGACAGTTCCTTTGTCCCACCGGACAGTTCCTCTGACCAACTGAACAGTTCTTCTGTCTGTCTGACTACACGTGGATGGGTTTCATACTCTCCGGTAAAAAATCTCGACAGTTCTTCCGACAGTTGTTCTGTCTGTCTGACAACAAGTGGATGGGTGTAATACTCTCCGGTATAATAAATAAACTCGTACATATGTTCAAATGTAGATTCCTTCAGTCATAAATGTATGTACATACACCGAACAGTTCCTCTGTCCCACCGGACAGTTCCTCTGTCCCAGCGGACAAATCCTCTGTCCCACCGGACAGTTCTTCTGTCCCACCGGACAGTTCCTCTGTCCCACCGGACAGTTCCTCTGACCCACCGAACAGTTCCTCTGTCCCATCGTACAGTTCTTCTGTCTGTCTGACTACAAGTGGATGGGTGTAATACTCTCCGGTTTAATAAATAAACTCGTACATATGTTCAAATGAAGATTCCTACAGTCATGAATGTATGTACATACACCGAACAGTTTGTCTCTCCCACCGGACAGTTCCTCTGTCCCAGCGGACAGTTCCTCTGTCCCACCGGACAGTTCTTCTGTCCCACCGGACAGTTCCTCTGTCCCACCGGACAGTTCCTCTGTCCCATCGGACAGTTCCTCTGTCCCATCGGACAGTTCTCCTGTCTGTCTGACTACATGTGGATGGGGGTAATACTCTCCGGTTTATTAAATAAACTCGTCATATGTTCAAATGAAGATTCCTACAGTCATGAATGTATGTACATACACCGAACAGTTCCTCTGTCCCACCGGACAGTTCCTCTGTCCCACCGGACAGTTCCTCTGTCCCACCGGACAGTTCCTCTGACCCACTGGAGTGTTCCTCTGTCCCACCGGACAGTTCCTCTGTCCCATCGGACAGTTCTCCTGTCTGTCTGACTACAAGTGGATGGGTGTAATACTCTCCGGGAAAATAAATAAACTCGTACATATGTTCAAATGTAGATTCCTACAGTCATGAATGTATGTACATACACCGAACAGTTCCTCTGTCCCACCGTACAGTTCTTCTGTCCCACCGGACAGTTCCTCTGTCCCACCGGACAGTTCCTCTGTCCCACCGGACAGTTCCTCTGTCCCACCGGACAGTTCGTCTCACCCACCTGAAAGTTCCTCTGTTCCATATTCAGTTCCTCTGTCCCATCGGACAGTTCCTGTGTCCCACGAACAGTTCCTCTGTTCCATGTGCAGTTCCTCTGTCCCACCGGACAGTTCCTCTTCCAACGGGACAGTTCCTCGTCCTTACCGGACAGTTTCTCAGTCCCACTGGACAGTTCCTCTGTCCCACCGGACAGTTCCTTTGTCCTCCGGACAGTTCCTCTGACCCACCGGACTGTTCCTCTGTCCCACCGGACAGTTCCTCTATTCCATATTTACTTTCTCTGTCCCACCGGACAGTTCCTCCGACCCACCTGACATTTCCTCTTTCCCATGTATAGTTCCTCTGTCCCACCGGACAGTTCCTCTGACCCACCTTAAAGTTCTCCTGTTTGTCTGACTACAAGTGTATGGGTGTAATACTCTCCGGGAAAATAAATAAACTCGTACATATGTTCAAATGAAAATTCCTACAGTCATGAATGTATGTACATACACCGAACAGTTCCTCTGTCCCGCCAGACGATTCCTCTTTCCCACCGGACAGTTCCTCTGTTCCATGTACAGTTCCTCTGTCCCACTGGACAGTTCCTCTGTCCCACTGGACAGTTCCTCTGTCCCACCGGACAGTTCCTCTGTCCCACCGGAAAGTTCCTCTGTCCCTCCGGACAGTTCCTCTGTCCACCGGACAGTTCCTCTGTCCCAACGGACAGTTCCTCTGACCCACTGGAGTGTTCCTCTGTCCCACCGGACAGTTCCTCTGTTCCATGAACAGTTCCTCTGTCCCATCGGAAAGTTCCTCTGTCCCACCGGACAGTTTCTCTGTCCAACCGGACAGTTCCTCTGTTCCTTGTACAGTTCCTCTGACCCACCGGACTGTTCCTTTGTCCCACTGGACAGTTCCTCTGTCCCACCGGACCGTTCCTCTAACCCATGTATAGTTCCACTGTCCCACCGGACAGTTCCTCCGACCCACCTGACAGTTCCTCTGTTCCATGTACAGTTCCTCTGTCCCATCGGACAATTCCTCTGTCCCACCGAACAGTTCCTCTGTCCCATCGAAAAGTTCTTCTGTCTGTCTGACTACAAGTGGATGGGTGGAATACTCTCCGGTAAAATAAATGTACCCGTACATATGTTTCAAATGTAGATTCCCACAGTCATGAATGTATGTTCATACACCGAACAGTTCCTCTATCTCACCGGACCTTTCCTCTGTCCCACCGGCAGTTTCTCTGTCCCACCGGCAGTTCCTTTGACCCACCGGACAGTTCCTCTTTCCCATGTATAGTTCCTTTGTCCCACCGGACAGTTCCTCTGTCCCACCGGACAGTTCCTCTGTCCATCGGACAGTTCCTCTGTCCCACGGGACAGTTCTTTTGTCTGTCTAACTACAAGTGGATGGGTGTTATACTCTCCGGTTTATTAAATAAACTCGTACATATGTTCAAATGAAGATTCCTACAGTCATGAATGTATGTACATACACCGAACAGTTCCTCTGTCCCACCGGACAGTTTTCTCTGTCCCACCGGACAGTTCCTCTGTCCCACCGGACAGTTCCTCTGACCCACTGGAGTGTTCCTCTGTCCCACCGGACAGTTCATCTGTCCCATCGGACAGTTCTCCTGTCTGTCTGACTACAAGTGGATGGGTGTAATACTCTCCGGGAAAATAAATAAACTCGTACATATGTCAAATGTAGATTCCTACAGTCATGAATATATGTACATACACCGAACAGTTCCTCTGTCCCACCGTACAGTTCTTCTGTCCCACCGGACAGTTCCTCTGTCCACCGGACAGTTCCTCTGTCCCACCGGACAGTTCCTCTATCCCACCGGACAGTTCGTCTCACCCACCTGAAAGTTCCTCTGTTCCATATTCAGTTCCTCTGTCCCATCGGACTGTTCCTCTGTCCCACGAACAGTTCCTCTGTTCCATGTGCAGTTCCTCTGTCCCACCGGACAGTTCCTCTTTCCCACGGGACAGTTCCTCGTTCTTACCGGACAGTTTCTCAGTCCCACTGGACAGTTCCTCTGTCCCACCGGACAGTTCCTTTGTCCCTCCGGACAGTTCCTCTGACCCACCGGACTGTTCCTCTGTCCCACCGGACAGTTCCTCTATCCATATTTACTTTCTCTGTCCCACCGGACAGTTCCTCCGACCCACCTGACATTTCCTCTTTCCCATGTATAGTTCCTCTGTCCCACCGGACAGTTCCTCTGACCCACCTTAAAGTTCTCCTGTTTGTCTGACTACAAGTGTATGGGTGTAAT
>JAIUSX010000863.1:0-24373 GCA_026573805.1 Hesperophylax magnus | reverse complement strand
TCATTTAAAACACGACATATAAAAAAAATGAACGGAATAGATATAGAATAAAGAGTAGAACGGAAAAACGTTCAAACTATCTACAATGAAAAATAATAAAGTGGTTAATAGGCACACGAATTTCACATATTGGAAAAATTCACAAGACGGTTAATCGCATAAAATTTAGTTAAATTTGCGTAAAGGTCTAAAAAACATAAAACGATAAAAATATATTAAGTTGGCGAAATATTTTTTTTTCTTCATTTTTTATTTATTTTACAAAATACAATATAATTATTTAAATTTACACATTAAGAACATATTTCAAATTATAATAAAACATGTTTACCTTTACGAGAGTCTATTACTCGTGTTTACAAGGAATGGGAAATGTATATGATTCAGTAAAACAGTATATCCAAGATTTTTAATATTTTTCTATGTTTTTCCACCGCATACTTTAGGCCGGCCGCTCTATGCATCAATCTTTATTTTAACATGTTTTACCACATATAAACAATATTTCACGATTATTTGTCCAATAGAAAAATACTTTCTCCAGTCGGAAATTTTTTTGTCTAAAAGTCAATAATTTGTATGGTTCGATTTGTCCGATCGGACACAGTTTTGTCGAGTCAGACAATTTTTTGTCCGATCGGACAAAATATTGTCCGCTTGGACAAAAAATTGTCTCATTGGACAATTATTTGTCCAGTCGGACACAGTCTTGTCCGATCGGACAAATAATTGTCAAATCGGACAATTTTTTGTCCGATCGGACAAATAATTGTCAAATCGGACAATTTTTTGTCCGATCGGACAAATAATTGTCAAATCGGACAATTTTTTGTCCGATCGGACAAATAATTGTCAAATCGGACAATTTTTTGTCCGATCGGACAAATAATTGTCAAATCGGACATTTTTTTGTCCGCTCGGACATAGTTTTGTCCGACTCGACAAAGAATACATAATTTGTATGGTATATATGGTATATACACAGTTTTGTCGAGTCAGACAATTTTTTGTCCAATCGGACAATATTTTGTCCGATCGGACAAAAAATTGTCTCATTGGACAATTGTTTGTCCGATCGGACAATATTTTGTCCGATCGGACAATATTTTGTCCGATCGGACAAAAAATTGTCTCATTGGACAATTGTTTGTCCGATCGGACACGGTCTTGTCCGATCGGACAATATTTTGTCCGATCGGACAAAAAATTGTCTCATTGGACAATTGTTTGTCCGATCGGACACAGTCTTGTCCGATCGGACAATATTTTGTCCGATCGGACAAAAAATTGTCTCATTGGACAATTGTTTGTCCGATCGGACACAGTCTTGTCCGATCGGACACAGTCTTGTCCGATTGGATAAATGATTGTCAAATCAGACAATTTTTTGTCCGATCGGCAAAGTATTGTCCGACGCGACAAAGAATTGTCCGATTTGACAAAAATGTTTGATTGGACAATATTTTTCCGATCAGACACAGTATTGTCCGATTGGACTAACTTTGTCCAATTGGACAACCCTTTGGATATATGCTACATCGGATATTCCTTTTAGGACATTTCTGTCCATTTGTCAATACAATAATTCGTTGAATTTCAGAAAAAATGAGAAATCTCGCCAAAAATGTTGAAATGCGGTAAATGACGTTAAACATAGCAACGGCGAAGAGTTACTAAATCAATAGAGTAAAATGCCGTAATAATGTCCAACGTTAAATAACGCCAAACCCTTTACTGTAGTAAAAAAGTGGTAAAAGGTAAAGAATTTAATAAAACACACTTAAATTTTCCAAACATGGTGAAAAGTGTAAAAGATGGTTGATTTGATGAAAAAAATTGTTTACTTAAAAAATCAAGAATACGGATAAAACGCTTAAACTCATAAATATGGCATAAAATGGTTAAAATGATAAAATTCTTTAAAATTGCAGAAACAAAAATATGAAAGATAAGAGTAACAAGCATTAAAATATACTTTAAAGCATTTAAATGATAAAAGGTATAAAATACTGTACAAATGCACAAACAAAAATGTAAAAAAGAAACTCAACTAGAATTAAAAACGCTTAAAAGCATAAAAATGCAAAAACTCGTTAAAAGAATAAAATACTGTAAAAATGCACAATCACAAATATGATAGAGTAAAGCAACTAGCATTAAATACGCTGAAAAGCATAAAAATGGTTAAAAGGAAAAATACTGTAAAAATGCAGAAACAAAAATATGATAGAGAAACGCAACTAGCATTAAAAACGCTTAAAAGCATAAAAATTGTAAGAAATGGTTAAAAAGATGAAATTCTTTGAGAATGCAGAAAGATAAATATCTTGGAGAACAGCAACCACCGTAAAATATCATAAAACATGGTAAAAATACAGTATTTTAGTTAGTATTCCATGTTTTACCATATTTTCTCAATTTTGCTGTGCTTTCTCCTGTTTAAGCATATTAACCACAATTCATCCCTTGTTTTACGGTGTTTGATCAGTTTTTCAATTTTTAACAGTTTAAATTCACATTGATTTCCAATGTTTTGCGGTTTGACCACATTTCTGCGAGTTTTAAAAACGTTTCGCTTTGTTTTACCATATTAAATCACTATTTACTTGGTTTTAGCGTGTTTTACAAATTTTTACATTATTTTATGACTTTTTTCCACGTTTTACGGTGTTTCATACAAAACTCACAAAAACATGGTTTAATATGATGAATATAGGTGTTTAAGTATATGACTAGTGTTTTAGCGAGTAATACCGTGTATTGATTTTTTCACGTCTTTACGTACTTATTGCATTTTAAACACGTACTTTACGTCTTTGGCCACACAAGTGCATTGTATGATTTTCTAAATTTGTCACTTTTTGCCATCTCTTGCCATTCTTTAAATTATTGACCGCATTTAAATATTTATTTTATTTTAAAACGTTGTAAGCCAGGTCTATAAGGGCCTTTACTATATTTCACTGATATTGAAAATGATTTTTCAATTTTTCCGATTTTTTTCATTGCTTTACATATCTTATTGATTTTTGTCCATGTTTCACCAAGTTTCACCCAATAAGGAGGTAAAACACATAAAAACATGGTTGAATATGACGATACGTGGTAAGATACTGACAAACGTAGCAACACGTGGTAAACGTGGCAACATGTGATAAAACGAGATGATGTTTCGAAAGTTTAAAAATATTTTACCTAATAACATATCTTATTGTTTTTTTTTTTATGTTTCACCAAGTTTCGCCCAATAAGGAGGTAAAACACATAAAAACATGGTTCAACGTGGTAAGATACTAAAAACGTCACAATACGTGGCAAAATGATATAAAAGAAGGTAAACATCGTGAAATATTATAAATGATGTATAACGTAGTTAAATTTGTGGTTGAAGATGGTGAAACAATTCGAACGTGGATAAAAGCTTGAAAATTTTATAATTTTTGAAAATCATTATAAGAAGTGGTAAAAATGGTAAAATATAGTAAAAAAGGTACAACATGTGTTTTTCAAGCCTTCCGCCCTACTTTTGAAAAGTTCAACTGTTTTTCAAGCCTTCCGCCCTACTATTGACAAGTTCAACTGTTTTTATTTATGTTTTACAATTTTTTTCAAGGTTTAATCATGTTTTACCATCTACCGCCATATATTTGACTGGTTTTCAACGATGTTTTCCAAATTTTAGTATGTTTTTCATGGTTTTATCACATAGTACGATATTTTACGTCTTTCGTCATATATTTGATTGTTTCTACGGTTTTTAATGATGTTTTATCATATTTCACAATGTGTTTTAAGGTTTATCTATGTTTTAGGTGTTTTTGCCTTCTACCGCCATACATTTGGCTTGTTTTAACGGTTTTTTAAGATATTTTACAGTATTTAACTATGTTTTTCAAGGTTTTATCACGTTGTACGATGTTTTAACATCTACCGCCATATATTTGACTGGTTTTCAATGATGTTTTCCAAATGTGACTATCGTTGTCATGGTTTTATCATGTTGTCCGATGTTTTACGTCTTCCGTCATATATATGACCTTTTTCAAGGTTTTTAATGATCTTTTGCAATATTTTACTATGTTTTTAAAGGTATAGCACGTTTTTCGCTATTTTACCGTATTCCGCCATAAATTTGACTACATTAAACGGTTTTAACTGATGTTGTATCATATGTATTTTACGACGATTACCAAGGATAAACCAATTTATCGGCATATTTTATCGGTATTCTATTATATTTATGAGTTGATTTCTAGAGTTTCAAAGTCCTGCCATATTTTTCCGTCCTCCAACAACAAAGAATTTCTAGGTTTTACCACAATTTACCAATTATTTTTCTCTTTTACCATCGTTTTTTTTAACAAAATACGACATATTTATGCAGTCTGTTTAGCAAAGTAGGTTATGTTTAAGCACTGCCATTGACATAATCAAGGCGAAAATATTATATTTTGCTTGTCAAAATATTTCTAAGAATTAAAAACATCGCTCTTTGTTTCGAGGTTCGACAATTGCGTAACTGAGGATAATATTCCATACTTTATCAATAGTAAAAGAAAAAATAATACAACGAAATCCCACCCAATTTGGATCTTTCAAGTTAACTATACCAAAGTAGGATTTCAAAACCTACACGAACAAAGAATTTTGCCGACTGGTAATGTTTTAAGTTATAAAAGAAACGTCAACTTCATTATAGATATGTGCGATATCTACGATGTAATACTTTTGCAAGAAACGTGGTTATTACAAAACGAAACATCGAATCTATCCAATTATCCAAACATCCAGGGGTGGGGTACCTCTGCTGTAGATTGAGCAAACGCACCACTACGGGTCCGACCCTACGGAGAAGTCGCAGTACTTTAATACGAGCTGCAGAAGTAAGAATATCGCTGGTATTTAGTCAACTAACAACGGAGGGACGATAAGCATACTGACTGTCTTCATGCCGGTATGTCATGCGGACAACCTTACCGACTTCACCAACTACCTTTTCAAAATACATACGATCATTCAAGATAACAAACACTCCATCAATCATTGTAATGGTCAACCCATATTTGGGAAAGAACTTTCTCATTTCGACACCGAAAATAAGTACAGTTGTATCGATATTGAAAGACTACCGAATGACGCATATACATTTATTGGCGATGATAGACCTAAGTGAAGCCTTCGACAGGTTCTGTCAAAAACATTATGGGAGAAATTGAAAGCTAGGAATATACCTACCATATATATAAACAAACTATCCCGACGGTTTGTCAAGTACATACTCTCAGCCGGATACTCAAGACCACGCCCTACATAGTTGTCCTTATTTGCTAATTTTTGTATCTAATTTTTCTACAAAAATATGTATATCTTTATGGGACGTGTGGAATTGCACTAACCTCCCGACATCCTGGAATGAAAATAAGTTTTATTATCATTAACTAATTTTGAACCGCTTGGGGGAACCTATAGACGATAAAATTAAGTAAATATACATTTTTTACAGTTCTTCACCATACATTAATATCCACGTTTTACTAAGTTTAACTACGTCAACTTCTACGACGTTTTTTATGGGAAAACGCATGTCAAGGATATTTATTCAGTTTCCGGTATTTAATACATTAAAAAAATGCAATCTTTTATGTTCATAATTTACGGTGTGTACATAACTACGTTTGACCATGTTTACTCAATTTTATAGTGTTTTACCATGTTTTTCAACGTTTTACTGTGTTTTGTCGTCTCCCACTCTATATATTTAAGCAACTTGTCATCTCTAACCATAATGTTCGGACTAATTTGGACTTTTCATTTAAAAGTCAAATAAATAGGACTGTAAGTTATTTTTTTCAAATAAGTCAACTCAAGTCTGTCCGAAGAAACTTCCTACAGAGGCAACAAAACTACTTATCAACTCTTAAGTCTCGATTACTGCAACGGCATTTAACAGCCTTCCAAATTATCAAATTGACAAACTTCAATCAGCATTTAATGCAGCATCACGACTCGTAACTGGGGTTTCTAAATATTCGCCCATTTCAGAAAACCTTCTTAACCTTCACTGGCCCAAGTGCCCTGAAAGAATACAATACAAATTGTGCTGGATGGTGTTTAAATCCATCAATGAAGTGGGCTCCACCCTACATCTATGAACTATGCGTCCCGGAAAACACTGGTTTGAGGCAGTCAACTCTTAACATCAGCTATAGGCAGACTGTTGGAACCTTAGCGCAAGCCAAATACTAAGTTTGGTGATCGCGCTTTTTGAGTATATGGGCCAAAGGCTTGGAATATACTCCCACTGGAACTAAGATCCACAACAAGTCCAACAGAATTCAGGTCTAAACTAAAAACTTCAAGCTGTCAAACCCTTAAATTGAATATACCATTCCTGGAGAGTAGCATTCTGTATTGCCTATAATACATCCTAATCACACTTTTCTTATTGGATTTACATTATTATACCGAGGGACGAATCACATTTAGGAAAGTGCATTCTGATCAAAACCCTGAACTGTGTCTTCTCGCCCAGCATAACATTTGCTTTCACTTTCCTAAACATAAATATATATTATTAAAATAAATACCGGAAAGTCAAATTTCCAATAATGTCCTAATCCTGTATCTAAATTTCGCCAATAAAAAATTAGTCAATATTAATTGAGTTTCAACAGATTAATCTCAAGTGACCTACCAGGTAAGTATGGTATCTCCATATATAGTTAGTATTAATAACATAGATCATTGTGAATTAGCACAAAAACGGCCCTATACAAATCATCCTACTATTAATTGAATTATTATTAATATTTTGTTTCCTGTAGCCTGATTGTTAATTTTAGCTGTAAAATGTAGTTATCATTAGTATACACTGCTGTAATTATTTTCTAATCCTTTGTAAAAAATATTTTGTTTTGTATTTAATTCTGTACTTGTACCGTAAATAAATAAATACATTTCGTGCGTGCTGTCTCATTTGAAATTAGAGACGTGCATATCTCAGAATTTCTTTGTTCCCTCAGGAACCTCCCCCCACCGTTCCAGGACATTACAGGATGCGAAAATGTAATGACTACATTTGAGGTAAAACACCTCCACACCTCATTTGAATACCTCGTACACACTCATTCTGAAAACGTGCCCTATCTAACGTAGGTTGTGAGATCAACATAAACCAGTTGTCTATATAGTTTGTTAGTAGCAGACCACCCAGATGAATGGAAACCGATGTCGCCACCGACTTAATTCCTTTTGGTTATAAACACATCGAGTTTACACTGCCTGACGTAGAATATCGCCATAAAATTTTATCAAAATGATAATTTCATAATGTTAAAGTGAATTTCTGTGATTGAAATTTAACCAACGAATGGTCAGACTTTTGAATGACAAAATATCGTCACCTTAAAGCAATAGTGGGATATCTTAAAAAATGCTGTTCTGAGATAATAGAACTTTTAGGTTTGCGTGAACTCTAGCAGCATCAAATTAAATAATCTTGCAGATTAATGATATGGTATAAGAGAGGTAAATTATTTAACGTCAACACACGAGTTTACACTGCCTGACGTAGAATATCGCCATAAAATTTTATCAAAATGATAATTTCATAATGTTAAAGTGAATTTCTGTGATTGAAATTTAACCAACGAATGGTCAGACTTTTGAATGACAAAATATCGTCACCTTAAAGCAATAGTGGGATATCTTAAAAAATGCTGTTCTGAGATAATAGAACTTTTAGGTTTGCGTGAACTCTAGCAGCATCAAATTAAATAATCTTGCAGATTAATGATATGGTATAAGAGAGGTAAATTATTTAACGTCAACACAAAAGTGTAATAATAGAAAAATAATTATTTTTTTCATACTAATTTTGACAAAGTATACGTAAATCTGGAAATATCTCACTGTTGCGTGGAGTGTTTGGTAATCATCTCAAATTATCTCAGTGTAGCATAGTAATAATATTATGAGTTTAGATGGATAAATGAATTAATAATTGTTTCTCGGGAGATTTTACGACTGTTTCAGGCTAATAATTATTGCTTAAAATAATTAATAATTCTTTTTTCTGCATGTTTTTCCATGCTGTTTATAATCATAAATACATTTTCAACAGTACACACCCACTCACTCCTATAGTTTGTCAATACGACAATTGTATGGGAGTAAGGTGGAATAAAATAGAAAAAAATATATATTTGTGCTTATAAATTTATTTATGAGAAGCGTGATATAATTTATGTAACAAAATTAACAGAAAACCAAGAATAAAAAGTAGGTATGTAACAGAAAACCTTTAGAATAAAAAGTATGTAAATTTTTTTATAGAAAACTTTAAGAACAAAAAAATAAAACAAATATGTGTTGTTTCTCTGGAAACCTACAATGAACCTTCATCGTTATTTTCTTCTTGTACATCGCAGTCTGTATTAATTAATTCAAAAAAATTATGAGATTTTTTGGTATAACACCACTTTGGCAAAGAAATAAGAAATCACGATTTTTATTCTGTGGAATTGTAGGTGGAACTGTATAAGCTGGTCCTAGAATTATACTATTCTCATTCCGAACATTCTTTAGTCGCTCTCTCACATTAATACTCTGATTAAATGGATCCTCGGTGGAGGTGCTTTTGTATTTGATAACTGACGGTTCATCTTTAGTGATCTGTAAAATCTTAACTTTATTCAAAATACATTTATTTTTGTCCATGGTTATTGAGAAATTATTTCCAGTCTTCTCACATACCTTCTTCCAGTCAATGAAGTCCGTTGTTTCCATTTCTGTTAACTTATAACGAGGTTCATTCTTCTTGTAACACTTTATGATCATCGCTCCGTTGGAATAAATATTAGGCCTTGTTTTAAAACCCTAACCTTTTCTCTGTCGATGCAATAATGAATGGAGTCTCCTTCGTTCTCTGAGTGCCCAACAATTAGATATTTATGGGTAATGATTTGAATATCAAGTGTTCATAGTGCATGCGTGTACATGGAAAATAAAAAATTGTTTTTATTCTGTGCCACACAGTTATCAGAATAAAAGATCACTTCCCGTTTCCCTTGGCAAAGGTCTTTTAAAAATGTGTACACGCAGGTAGACATTTCAATTGCGCCTCTTTTAGCTACATCCTCATGCCAAGTAAATACAGAAGTTATAACGTTTAACTTGCTCTTATTAAAAAAAATAGATATATTGCCATTCGGCAACGGCTCAGCAGCTTGAAAGTCATAAATGGCAACTACAGTATCATCAGTGGTCTTGGTAATGTTTTTATCTTTTCTTGTTGAGATAGCTTTACATTCTGAATGTGTTCAGAATATTATTATCTTTTCTAATATCTCATTTGCAGTACTATAGTTGTATTATACACAAAATGCGCAAAGGTTCTTTATTGGTTTAAAAAAATATATATTGAATTTGGTATTGAATATTTTCCTGTATGTAGAGTGTGTAACATAGAGATTACCTACCGAGACACACTTCTATTTGTACAAATTGTACATCTTTTGGATATTTGGAGATCCGAGCTGATCCTGCACGACAATAGTGCGATTCCACTCTACTAAAGCTGTTGATGTGATTCATAACACCATCAACTAAATCATCCTTTTGCAGGAATCTGTCTGTTTTATTTTTTAATGCAGCGCTTATGGTATTATTGCTTATATCTAAGGTTGCCATAAAAAAATCTTACATACACGTATGTTATGTCCATCTCTCTCAAAATAATAACCACTATTAGCTAGCATTCATGGAATCATAAATATTAAAATATTTTAATCGATCAACTTCCAAAACAGATTCAGAACATTTGTATTTACAATTAGTACACAGTACAGGCTTAATTTGTTTTGCTCTGCGTACCTTTCCTGACTTTGCTACATACTCCTGACCAGTATTCACCTTCAGTTTCTTTATGTTTCTCTTCCAAGATCACCCAACTTGTTGAAAACTATAGAGCTACAGTGAGACAGTGAATTTATTTTGTTTTTATAAACCCAATAACAATATTATTGAATATATAAAAAATAAAAAAATAAAATGGAGTTCTACAAATTAAACTTAATAACAATAAATATTATTAAATAAGTTGACTCATTGTGGCATAACTACAGTTTTTATAATGGTCATGAACGCCGAAATAGCTATCACAATAATAAACACCAAAATACATGCAGAACTTTATAATAACATTATTAAATTTGATTTGCTCTAAATTTATACAAAATAATAATATGTGTTTTGACAGAAAGATTTGCTTGGAGCAAAGTGGATAGAATAAAGAGTGGTGTGACCAAAACTTTAACTTTTGGAAGTAAATTAAATAGGGATAAGGTTTATTGTAGGTTCCAAAAAAACTCTCTTCTACTGAAAAAAACTTACGTTATTTCGTCAGTTTAATAATTTGAATGGAACATTTAACCTATCCAGAATAACATATTTGTTAAAAAGTATTTAATAAGTGTGAACTCAGCCGGAACATAATTTGGTGCCAATGGGCTGAATGGTTAGCTCAGCAATCTGGAATTGTAAACAAAATATTATTTAACATATTTCTTAGTATATGCTGGTAGATATAAAAATAGTTAAATATGATTTAAGGCGACACAATACCCTGATAATGGGGATTTGCCCCGACGCTCACATTTTAATTATTTGTGATGTACGTATTACTAATATCTTAAATGTTTCTAGAGGGATTCCCAGGGATGCAAGTTATTTGTATATAAGATTAATAAAAATAGGACCTTACCATTAAATATCTTATGTAAAACGGTTTGCCAATTTTATAAAACGTTTTTCAACTATAAGATGAGCGGGAAGCACCAGATTTTATTTTTGTAAACGATGAATTAGTAACTTCCCGAGGAATCTCTATAGAAAAATTAGCGATTTTATTAATGTATTCATAAGAATGAATTAAAATATAACACTCGGAAATATCAAACTTCTGTTCCGATAAAGAAAACTCGCCGTACGTTACTCCAACACTCTGAGGCGCATGTAACTGTATTCGTGTGCAGGTCCCCAAGCACTTATAGCGTTATTCTTTAGTAACGGCCACAGCTTAAGCCGGAAAGGTCGTCTGACTCCCGGACGGTATGTCCAGTAATTTTTATTACGTATTTTTTTATTTAATCAAACGATTACTTTTAAAGTTATTAGTGAAATTTTCTGTTTTTTATAATTTGACCTCTTCCACAAGTGAGTAAAGGTTTTTTGTATGTTTCACCAATAAAAAAGAAGACATTATATTTTAGACATAATTTGAAGTGATTTGAGTGCACGGTGGTTAAGTTTCAGAAAAAATTTGGACATAGTAAAAAAAATATGAAAACAGTTTATTTTGAAGATTTTTTTTAAATTCTTAAGTTTCTTTATTTTAATAGTTAAATATTATTTTCAATTAAAAATTCCGCTGTTATGTGTAATTGTTATTTGTAATTGGGGCGCCTAAAAATGATTAAATAGTAGAATTTTTTTTCATGTAAAAAGTATTTCAAATATAATAATTATAAATCATGTACAATTTTTTCTTTTTACATATAAATTATATTTATTTGGCTTTCAGTCACGCCAATTTTTAGGCACAGAAAAATTGGAAATGAATGTGAAGAATTCAGACATGCCATAAATACCTTTCTATACTTATATAAGATTTTAACATAAAATTGCTTTAGTTTAAATTGCAAACAGATTTTTCAAGAATTCACAGGGTCTGCCCTAGTATAAGATATTACAAAAAGTAGCTGGTATAAAATTTACAATAAAGTTTTTAATAAAGTACCTAAAGTCATTCGAATATTAAAAAGGGTTATTCATCTTTTAAATTACCATCAATGGTTAGAATCTATGCTTCCAAAAAATTTAAATAATTCTATGAAACAACAATTAGCTTTTGTAAATTATTTGTCAAAGTTTGCAAAAATTTTATTAAATATTTATGTGTTAAAAGAAGTGACAATAACTTTTATAATACCTTTGTCTAATTGAATATGTTTTCTAGTTTTGTGTAAAGTAGTTATTACAGTATAAACGAAAAAAAATCGACAAACTACTTTGAAAACATTATTTACATTTGCGTTAAAATTTTAAAATTTTTTGCATTTGTCGATTTGTAATGGAAAAATCTGAAAAAGTCTTTTTTCTGCTTTCAAAAACAGTATTTTATTTGAAATAAAAGTGTACCTAAAGAATTTATGACCATGTTAATAAGAGTATAACAGTGTACCTGAACATTGGGTCTGGTGCTGAGAATGTACACAATCCCGTCAGCGATGTCAGCCGGCTCTATGAAGTTCATGGCAGCGAGGGCTAGGGTCACGTTGTTAGCCTTGAATTCATCTGCCACTTTCTGTATCAGTTCTGTCTTCACCAATCCGGGACTAACACTCTGCAACAACGGTAATAATAAATGTCACCTACATTCCCGGGCATTAATTTGTCTTTGACGCTTTTATGCACTGGTATCCCGATGTTTATCTGTGATTATGTTAGAAAAAAATGATTCTATATGAAATCACCAAATGAAACAGGAGCATTAGCCTGTTGACCTACTCGTAGGTGTATTGCTGAGGAATCAAGATCAAACGCTTGTAATTTTACAAAAAGTGGAACGGGATTTGTTCAATCGGTATATCAACCCTATTTGCTCAGAACAACTAGTGTCATTGGTTTCTTTGGAGATGCTCCCGCGCCAAACAATATTTGAATATGTTCGGCATATGCCGCGTGAGAATGAGTGGCTTGACTCTGTTTCTTCTTCTTAAAAAGACACAGTTTCCCTAAATATGACATTGTGCGAATTGAAAGAGAAGAGCGATGGATATTTGATGAACTTACGGAGACTCTAATGTTAGAGTTGAGGACAGAGAGCTCGTGGGACACAGTCTCCGTGAGGGCGGTGACTGCGTACTTGCTGGGGGAGTAGATACCGGCGTTAAAGCCCTGGTGGCGAGGGATCTGGTGGCCCACAATGCTGAAACACACACATAACATGTATTTATTCATATGTTCCTTACAATAATTTCTGAACAATAAGTACATATTAATCTTTTTTCAAATATTTTAATGTTTATAAATATTGTTTTTATGCATAGCACAAATGATGACAAGCCTGAAACACCCGTATGGTATAAATTGAAAAAATAAATGCCGCTGACGGAAATTCAACCCGCAGCTTTCTGACTGTCGGTCAGATTCTCTACCTTTGCGCTACGTCGGTTTATTCTAAACCCGCCAAATAATTCAATGTGTACCCGTATGTTTCATTCAACATTTATTGCTTATTTGATTTGTCACCTGAAAAATAACCGAGATTTTCAGTGATGAATGCGTGTCTTTTATTCTCGAGATGTTTTTGCGAACGTTGACGGAGCACTGTTATTTATTAAATTATTTTAGAAATGTGTCTTAGTGGAGTAAATGAATTTAAATGAACAATCAATCTTTAAATATGAATCTGAAACAGCAACCTCTTGCCTCAAAGTGAAGTGTGCTTCATCATTTCTTCCGTAATCTCTTAACATTGTTGAATTATTTTTATTTATGAGGATGATAATAAGTGGAAAGTTGAACCTGTTGATATTGATGATTTGACCATCATCTCCTCGAGTCCTCATGCTCTTCAGGGCCTCCCGAGTAGCGATGCTCAGCGCTATCACATTCAGGTTCAACACCGTCGTCCAATCTGATGTCTTTCCATCTAGAATCAAACAACAGTCATTATGTTTACTGAAGAGAGACAATACCTTCAACTTTCCCACTGTTCTGATGGCAGTATGCTACACTAGCGCCTCCTAGCAGCGCGCCTTCTGCGGGTTGGTTTCCTTTATAATAATAATTATCATTACTGCCTTGTTGGTTTCAAACCTTAGATCATTATACATTGGTTGGTGCGATCCCAAACATACCATAGAGAGTATATATATATATTATAAATACAAGTAATTACATAAATTGGAATTTAAAAAAGAAGAAGAAATTGAATGGTATATTGCACAAGAAAAATATAAATTAATGTAAATAGGCAAACATCATCGATTCAGCTGTTCTTTGGTGTTATTGATCAATTGGAATGAAGATTATTGGCGGGATCATCGTTATCCAATTTGGTTCAATACTCGAGCCTGAACTCTGACGGGATTCCAATATGAAGACATTTTGTGAATGTATTGATCCTCTCTCTCACTCCTGCAACCTTTGTTCGCATTAAGGCTGCAAATATATGAAGGCTCACCGACCATGTTGGAGGTGATGCTAGTGCCGGCGTTATTAACAAGGATATCCACTCCTCCAAACTTTTTCTCGATGGCTCTGAAGACCTCAACAATTTCCTCCTCCTTGAACATGTCACACTTCATTGCGTGGATGGTCCCATTGGTCCTGGCCGCTAGTTCCTGGGACCACACAACATACATATATAAAATGTGTATTATTAAAGGTATCCGGACAACTCAACACAGTCACAATTCAACACTCCCTTAAAACATGATATAAAGTCATGAAAGGTAATAGGTAACATAGTTTATGTTTATAGGTTTGTTTTCATCGCTTTTGATGACTTTATATCACTTTTTAAAGGTGTGTTAAATTTTCAATTTGTTGAGTTATCATCGAACATCATAAACAAGAAAGTCATTGAAATGCAATTTTCTCCTCCTTGAACATGTCACTAGGTTTTATAAGTTTTGATCGCATTTCACTACTGTCCATGAAAATTCTCAAGTCAAACATTGACATTGTAGATGCCTGTCAATTATTTCAAATAAAAATTTCAATATTTTACTTGGTTATGAAATATTAACAAAATGTTAGCTGTCAAATGGCTATAAACACTGATTAATTTTGTACTATCATTTCGAAACCAGATTTGGTATATTAATCTATTTAATAACATATTAATATATATTACTAAATTATATTTTCTGTCTAAAAGATTTTAATCTGAATACAGAAACAGAATCAATCAATACAGAGACAATACAGAAAACCGGCAAACCTCTAATCTGAATATTGGAATGCAGATGGTAGGACTTTCTAGACGAAATCCTTCAATTCCTGATAGATTTTAACCTTGACCTGCCTAAAACGCCGTGTAAATCTTAAATATCCGAATTACATAACTTACCGCACCCACACCCCAGGCGCACCCAGTGCCCAGGCGGTGGCACCGCGATTATCGTAAAGTATTCCATAGATCACTATTTTGTGAATTGTCCCTCAGCCAAAAACATAGAAACTACCGCGATCGTCATCAATACCCCAAACAATGGTCCAATTAAATTCATCTCCGCTTACGGTCCTCCTAAAAGAAAATTAAATACTCCGGACCTGGATGAACTCCTTGGCATCCCATTTCCCACAATAATGGCATGCGACCATCATGCCAAGCACGGGTCTTGGCACAGCCAAAAAATGAAAAACAAAGGAATGTTTCTAGCCAACTAAGTCGCCAAAAAATCACAATAAACGCCCCCGATACTCCCATTTTATTCTTCAAATGCAAACCACGATCTCGACGTATTAGATGTAATCATTATGAAAAATTGCCCTCTTCTGTACATCATCCAACCGGTAAAAAACTAACCTCCGACCACGAAACTGTTATTTTGTTTCTCTTCGACGGCTCTCTACGTTCAGAACCATCTCATCAAACCACACGCAAACAAATCCAAAAGCAAAAAAAAACAAGGCGATAATTTTTTTAGAGTAAATACAAATCATATAACCATATTTAGCCTAAACATTTTTAGGCTAAATATGTTTGGGGTAAATATGTCTACGGTCTAGCATACCACGAGGAAGTGGAAGTATTAATGAAAGATTATGGACTACATATGGTAATGCTTAGTGAAACGTGTATTTCTGATGAAATTATCCACTCCGAAATTACATTTCCCGGTTATACCACTATCAGATGTGATTATTTCAGTCGTCATACAGGAGGATTTGTTATTTATATGTTAAATTTTTGTACATACAATAAACATAAATCTATAAATCATAATATATAAATGCACTTTTGTATCAATCTCCAAACCAAAAGATAAAATATTTTTAAAACGCCTAACCATGTACATTGAAAACGTATGTACCAGACATAAGAAACCCAAGCAGATCCTTCATAAAGATTAATCTCCCCATATTGCAGCCATGTTATCTTGCAAATAATTATACATAATATTTTTCCAACAACCATTATTATAAATTCATTATGAAAGATGTGACGGTCCTGACTTTCTACATTTCTACCTACGTTAAAATAATGATGATTTCTTCTGTCTGATCTGTAAAATGTTGTAACATCCTGGTCATTGTCCTTCGATTTTCCTAAGCTATTAGTGGCTCCCTTTAGAAGGCATACCTTAAAAGGAAACCCTAGCTAAGCCTTTCGATCCCCGTATGGAGTATACAGTAACAAGATTTTAAGTGTTATTTTCGCAATAATGCTCTTTTTCAGCGTTGTGTTATCTTTTTCGGTTTTGAAATTTAAATGAAGGGGACTTCCCCTATATGAACGAGCTATTAATGCATAAGTTTGTGGTAATCCAGTTTCGTTTAAATTAGAGTGAGTGATCTCTTTACCATTGAAATTTTTTAAAACTTTTCTTATAAAACCGTGCGCTTAACCTACTCTCGTCCCCTACGGTACGCCTTACTCTAATACAGTAGTCGTCCCTTGAATTTTTTTTCTTTCCGACCTTAAATAAATCCGAGAACATGAAATAGTTTCGTTATTGCACAAATTAGTAAAGTATAGTACCGACATGCATAGAGTGTCGGTTTTCGGGGAATTCCCTGCCATCTCAGCTCCGGGGTCGCCTCCATCTGTTTTAATATATATATTAGTTTTTGTTACTTGACAATTAATCTTTTTAAAGGGAAGGAATGAGAGGGGGTGGGGGAGAGGAGGAAGGAGAAAGGGTAAACTATATGAATGAAATATTTTTCAAACTACGTTGGCTCCTCCACTAACCAATACGATAACGGAGAATGTTGATCAGAAATCAAACATTGACTCCAACGCGGCTAGACTGTCCCCCCATAGCTGGCAACCCATTTCATAAAGGTACCCTGACCTATGCGGATAACTACGGATTTTCACGTCCGAGAGAAAACGAATTAAGTCATCACCCCATTTCCGAAATCGCTCCAACGCCCATACCTCCGGAAGATCTACTGTACTGGCTCTAGATGGAGAAGGTAATTGCATCCCATATCATGATGCTAACGCGGAAAGTGTGTCATGTAGGTTTTGTCTGATGAGACTCACCTCCCACGTGCTGTCAAACCTACATTCCACCTCAAAGAAGCTGTTGTAATTCCGCCAAGGGAGCGTTCCAGTTGGCTTACATCAGCTTCCCGGTCGACACCATTGGATAATGTAATAGCGCTGCGGACTTATCCTCACGTGATATCACGTCGTCGCCCCCTCTACGTGGATTTTACAGACACCCCAAGGTATCGCCATTCTAGACGCCCCGACAGCAAACCATGTCCCCGTTCATTACAAGGCGGCATCACAATTTTTCATTCCTCTCTCGCGCCCCTCACGCAACATGGTCCCATCAGATGGAATAGTTTTCAACATCCCGTTAGTCCGCTCCGTCCACGATGGCAACCCCTATCACATGATAGCGTGAGAAAAAAAATCTTTCTGATTGGTCCGTATTTGTGTGATACGTTATTACAGCGTCACTATCTGTCATTAACCAACTACGAAGCTTAATCGAGGTTTAAATTCGGAAATGAGGTAAAGGTTTGCGAATGATACTACCGAGATAATATCGGACTTGTTGAGGAATCCTGAAAAATTGACATGTTGGTTTTATAAACATATTAAAATGGATAAGTGGTAATTGTTAGTCGACAGATGTCAGCATCGTTCGTTCTGAGTTAAACTGGAACACCTCAATTGGAAATGAAAAACACTTACCAAGCTCCTACCCGCTAAATAGCAACATCCTGTCGTGAATCACACGACCATTGCTCTTGGGTGGAGCGTCCCCTAATTACTACTAGATTTATCCTGAGATGGTAACCTAAAATTTTATATCTTAATCCGAGATATCTACAATATTATTTTCCTAATTTTGTTGTGTTATCCACACTACCCACCGTAATGAATGTACTTCGAACTTTCCACCTCCCAATAATCTATATTTGAATTGCCTTTCAACACCCAACACCCCTCCCTAACCTAGCAATTATTGAAATCTATCAGCTATGTCTTTTATTATGTTTAACACGTAATACCTGGAGGTTCAAAATAAAACACATGCGGCGATGGTGGGTCCAGATTGACCCGGCTGAAATGATGAAATTAAAAGGCTTTTTAAACAAAGTCACAAACAAAAATTACAATACTAGAAATGTGCCCGAATGGTTGACAACATCTGCGCGGGACTGTGAGAGACAAAGGCGGAAGGACAGAGCAAGAGATATGCTGTTTCTTCGGCTGCTCGAATTCAACTGAGAAGAAATGGAATTGTTGCGTGTTTTTATACACAATTATTCTAATAACTTCAGGGATATTATTTTGTTTATCATCAAGTTTTATATCAAGTTTATTTATAATACGGCTTTGATCGAGCCTAACACTCGCGTTCCTATACAGTTCAAGAAGACATTTAGGTATATAAATTTTCAATTATAAATTTATTTATAATCCAAGACTTTATCAAAATCCTAAAGGGAGATCTTAACACTTGCGTTTTATTTTGTTAGAGAAAACTTTTATGTATATTATTTTAATTATAAATTTATTTATAATTAAAAAAAATATATATAATTATAATATTATAATTAAATAATTAAACCGTAAAATGTATAATATACCTCATATGTATATATGTCAGCGACATGTCATTGGTTCCAATTATTGTACTAACTTTTATAACATTGTAACTATTGTCATCTATGTAATTATGTACTGTTTGTTTCTGCAATAAACAAAAATAAATAAATAATCCGTGACTTTATTAAAATCATGGAAGTTGAATAGCTCACAAATGTCCCTTACCTTGATTTTGTCTTCCCGTCGCGCGAGCCCCACCACAGTAACCCCTTTGTCCGCCAGGGCCAGTGCAGTGGCGGCCCCGATGCCCGAGCTAGCCCCCGTCACCACGGCAACCTTGCCCCCCACCTCCACTCCGCCGCACCATCCCGACCTCCCAGGAGCGCAACCAGCACCAGCGGAACAAATGACTTCATTAACACCATTGTATCTATAGAATCTGCAATTAAATTTACACTTTCGTTTTTATTTTTATTTACTTGAAATGAGTAATATTATTGACTAGCAGTTAAAAACCCGCTCCGCGGGTTTTTTTCTGCTAGGCCCTGCGGGCGGCACTTGGTTGGGCTTCGCCCAGTTTAAGTGATACTAACAATAGTTATATTTAATAGGTAGATATTAGGTCATTCACAGAGAGAGGGTGAGTATATATTGTTAAAACACGGAACAGGAAGGCGTTTAGGCATAATAAGAATGACAGTTGTTCGGGTAAAACTTTACCTTTCCCGAATAATTGCCTAAATGGCTAAAGGTAAATTAATATAGGTAAATATTCGGAATCGCTGGACACGGAAAATAGGAAATATTTTTAAATAATACCTTCTGATTTACCTTAATTACTATAAAAGGAATCGAACAGCATTTGGGAAAATTTTAATTTTAGCTTTTTAATTTTTAATTACGAAAAATGAAAATTCGCTTTCGCTGTATGGGATGACAGCCTGAATAATTTCTGTTGATAACATTTTCTTTTGTCGGTATTCCTGAAATGAGCGGCTAGAGACAATTGAAAAACGTAAATTAAAAAAATATAATGTAATACAATATTCCGGCAAAATAGTGCCTACTTAGCACAAATGATTTTTTGACTATTATTTTATTTAACCTAACCTATAATAAAATAACCTAACCTATAATAATCCAGCCTAACCTATAATAATCCAGCCTAACCTATGTCCTAACCTAACCTAAAATAATCCAACCTAAGCTATATACTATCCTAACCTATAATAATCTAACCTGACCTAAGCTTACCTCACCTATAATAATCCAACCTAACCTAACCTATATCCTAACCTAACCCATAATAATCCAATCTAGCCTAACCCAACCTAACCTAACCGAACCAATCCTAACCTAACCTATCCTAACCTAACCTAACCTATACAAATCCAACCTAACCTATAATAACCCAACCTAACCTAACCCATAATAACCCAAACTAACGTTACCTAACCTAACATAACCTGACTTATCCTCACCTATAATAATCCAACTTAATCTAACCTTATCTATAAACTAACTTGAACTATACTAATCCAACCTAATCTAACCTCACCTAGCATAACCCAACATAGCCTATCCTAACCTATAATAACCTTTTTTTAAATATTTCCATACTTGTAAAAGAAACCAAAATACGAAAATAATATTTGCATAGAGTAAATTATGGTAAAATTATTTGAATTCGACCAATCAGAGGGCCCAGACCGTCCAGACGATCGCATAATAATATCATAGATGCCATTGCAAAGTTTAAATAAACTTACAGAAGAAATCTATTTAAAAAACGCTTTTTAATGGTCAAGTAATTTTGCATATTTAAATATTCGCGCCAGCCACTTTCGGTTCGTTCTTTCACCGCCAGAGGAGCGCTCTGTCGGCTATCTATTGACACGGTGCGTATCGGCCATGTTGAATGAACGCGTGCTTTTTTCGTCAAACGTCAAACGTAATCACGTAATTGTGGATATTTTTCACTGTAATGTTATTAATCCAATGGATCATGATTTTTCTAAAACATATTTTCTTCGATATTATCCAAAAATTGTATGAGCAGAAACGATATTTTTGAATAAATATCGTATTACATGTGGCGATTCTATTTCAATATGAAATCGTGTCTTAATCTTTAAAGTCTTATTAAAACACAATTTGAATTTGACCAATCACAGGGCCTACATCGTCCAGACGCTGGGACAATAATACTATTAGATTCCTTGGAAACAACATATCTCAGTTTTCATCTTGGCAATTCAAGATTATTTTAATTGTAATATAAATTAAATGAGTTACATTTAGTACATATATTTTTAAAAAATTATATTAGGTAATATTTGGTCACGCATAGCGAACTGTCAATATATATGCAGACCCTTTCGATATATTTAAAACCTCTTCATCGTACATCAAAGCAAATATAATTAGTTGTTTATATAACTGATATGTTTCTGTATTATGTTTGCGAAATAAAACTAACAAGTTTCTGTTTATGTTTGTAAAATTACAAGTATTTATTGTACTGATACGTATTATATGTGTGTACTGACATGTATTTCTGTATGATGTTTGTAAGTTTTTGACATATAATTATGTTTGTAAAATAACATCTAGGTATCTATATTGTACCGATATGATATATTGATACAAGTATTTATTGTACTGATACGTATTATATGTGTGTACTGACATGTATTTCTGTATGATGTTTGTAAGTTTTTGACATATAATTATGTTTGTAAAATAACATCTAGGTATCTATATTGTACCGATATGATATTTCTGTATGAGGTTTGGTAATTTTTCGACATGTGTTATGTTTGTAAAAGCCTTATGGGCGTTAAATAATAAATACATGTTTTGTGTAAAATAATATATATTTTTTTTAAATAATTATTTTTTTATTTGTATGTTCTGATTGGTTGATAATACAGCGTAATTGGGGAAAGGACATGATTAACTGGGGGTAAAGTGCACAACCTTCGGGAGGTGATTCTACATAATGGTAAGTTAGTAGAAGTAAAAAAGTTGTGGGGTTGTGATTTTGAATGTATTTTTAAAAACTTTTCTTCAATAATTGCAGTATCTTTTTGTGGCATTATTTTAACTTAATTTAACTTTGTAAATACACTATTAAATCAAAAATTCCAAAACAAATGGTTTTTTCGTCAGGATAAACATGATATTGTTATTACTGTTTTTTACAGTTAGAGAAATAATTTCAGTGTGCGTTTACTTCTTAAAAGATTGCATTTTTTACGTGATTAGTGCAACTTTTGCATTTCTCCACTAAAAGTGTAATAACCCTTGGTGAATGACCTTATAATATTATTAACTATACAAAAGGTATTTCTAAAACCTCCAACAGGCATTCAACGTTACAAAGACAAGATTCCAAATCTTCAGTTACCTCCATAACTTGTTGGGGAACATGGCTTGACGCAGCTATATTTATGCTAACAATTACGACAAATGTAAAATAGTAAAAATGATTAGTTTTCAGACAATCTTTGATAATTCTGTTTTTTTTTATTTTTGTATAAAAATGTTAACGAAAATATATAAAAAAATATTTTTTACATTAAATAATAATACTCTAATAATTAAAAGTTATCTAATCAAACAGTATTCCTACCTGCTACTAGCTGCTCCTAGCTGCTTCTAGAACTGAACTTGAATGTGAACCAACCGATAACTGTGAACGTATTTATTCGGTTTGATGCAGCTCTTGAAACTGGTTTAACCCATTGGTTCTCGAGCAAGTTAACTCTATTCCTCTCAACTCTCTTTACGTGTTATTTAATGGAGGTCCCCGTTAAACGCTGGTTCTAGGTGCGTTTAAGCTTTCCATAAAATTGTAATAAGCTCACAAGCTTAACAACATGACATTTGTCCTCTTCTGCTGATTCGTTCAAAAGCTGAAACGGACTAAGAATGGGCATTTAACAGGAACCTTTCAACTTAACAAAAACAAATTGCCACTGAATGCCCCATTTGATGAGTTTGTCACACCCGAATTTTCGCGAAACAACTGGGCCTAATGTGGCTAGTGTTCGGCCACAAATGCACAAACTGTACATTAGGTACTATTCCCATCTTATTTTTTACCAATCCATTGGGTTTGTATTCATTTGGTCCCCAATTTGCACACAAAATAGGAACGAGTTACTAAAACAATATGTTTTAGTTCAAGGATACAATCAGGATACGGAGGGTTAAAGATATAATTGAAGTACCTATCAACGTTCTGACTGGTGATTAGAGATTACACTGCTACTCAAATGGTGGTCCGTGACAAACATCATAGTACAAAACTATTAAACAATACATGTTTACAACAATTCTTTAAAAAAATTGCCAAGGTTCTGTTAATTAGGTAAGGTTAGGTTTTTTTTACAAGAAAAGCTTGTAGATTTGATTACATTACTTTATCGTCCATTTTGAAATTAAACTAGTTGGTGAGTTCGAATTTTCTTCCGTTGTGATCTTATTACCCTTTTCAGATATATATGACGTTTTTACACATTTTGCATGTTTTTCAATATTTTTCGACCATTTACGATGTTTTAGACCATTTTCCATGTTTTATCACAATTTAACATAAAAATAAGGTTTTTCTACAATTTTCTAGGTTTTACAACAATTTTACATATAAGCAACGTTTTTTTACAATTTTTGAGGTTTATATGAAGTTTTGACACATTTTGAATCGTTTTTCAATATTTTTCAGTGTTTTTCGACGATTTACGATTTTTTAGACCAATTACCATGTTGTATCACAATTTAACACAAAAATAATGTTTTTTTTTACAATTTTTGAGGTTTTATGACGTTTTTACACATTTTCATTGATTTTTTTAAAATTTTTCAGTGTTTTTCGACGATTTGCGATGTTTTGGACCATTTTTAATGTTTTATCACAATTTAACACAAAATTAAGGTTTTTCTGCAATTTTCTAGGTTTTAAAAAAACATTTTACACATAAGCAACGTTTTTCTACAATTTTGAGGTTTATATGAATTTTTGACACATTTTGAATCGTTTTTCAATATTTTTCAGTGTATTTCGACGATTGACGATTTTTTAGACCATTTTCCATGTTTTATCACAATTTAAAACAAAAATAACGTTTTTTTTACAATTTTTGATGTTTATGACGTTTTTACACATTTTTATTGATTTTTTTAACATTTTTCAGTGTTTTTCGACGATTTTTGAGGTTTTATAGAAATTTTTACACATATTGCATGGTTTTTTCAATAGTTTTTAGAGTTTTTCGACGATTTACGATGTTTTAGACTATTTTCCATGTTTCATGACAATTTCACACAAAAGTGAGGTTTTTCTGCAATTTTCGAAGTTTAACAACAGTTTCTAGGTTTAACATTTATTTTACACATAAACAACGTTTTTCTACAATTTTTGAGGTTTATATGAAGTTTTGACACATTTTGAATCGTTTTTCAATATTTTTCAGTGTTTTTCGACGATTTACGGTTTTTTAGACCATTTTCCATGTTTTATCACAATTTACTAACGTTTTTAATAACGTTTTACAATTTTTG
>JAIUSX010000862.1:0-24156 GCA_026573805.1 Hesperophylax magnus | reverse complement strand
AGAATCATGATCCTCAACGAATTCAGTCACAAAATCTGCATAAAGTTGTATTTTAAGAAAAATTATGATTTTTAAGGACGCTAATTTCAGACTTGGGTTCGAACTTTCGAAGCAGTTTGTTCAGGCTCTATGGCACCAAACGGGCTGAAATTTTGGAATAATGATAAAAATCATGATCCTAAACGAATTCACCCACAAAATCTGCATAAAGTTGTATTTTAAGAAAAATCATGATTTTTATGGACCTTAATTTCAGACTTGGGTTTGAACTTTCGAAGCAGTTTGTTCAGGCTCTATGGGACCAAACGGGCTGAAATTTTGGAAAAATGATAAAAATCATGATCCTAAACGAATTCAGTCACAAAATCTGAATAAAGTTGAAATTTAAGAAAATCGTCTTCTTTATTAGCGCTATTTGAAGATTTGGGTTCGAACGTTTAAAGGCGTTTTTTTCAGGGTCTTTGGTACCAAACACGCTGAAATTATGGAAAAGTAATAAAAAATCTTGGTATAAATCGAATTCGATCTCAAAATCTGTATAAAGTTGTATTTTAAAAAAAATCATGATTTTATTGACGCTTATTTCAGACTTCGGTTCGAACTTTGGAAGCAGTTTGTTAAGGCTCTATGGTACAACACTGGCAGAAATTTTGGAAAAGTGATAAGAATCTTGGTATAAATCGAAATCAGTCCCAAAATCTGAATTAAGTGATATTTTTAGAAAAATCATGATTTTTTGGACGCTTATTTCAGACTTGGGTTCGAACTTTGGAAGCAGTTATTTCAGGCTCTATGGTACCAAACGGGCTGAAATTTTGGACTAATGATAAGAATCATGATCCTCAACGAATTCAGCCACAAAATCCGAATAAAGTTGAAATTTAAGAAAATCGTCTTCTTTATTAGCGCTATTTGAAGACTTGGGTTCGAACGTTTAAAGGCGTTTTTTCAGGCTCTATGGCACTAAACGGACTGAAATTTTGGAATAATGATAAAAATCATGATCCTAAACGAATTCACCCACAAAATCTGCATAAAGTTGTATTTTAAGAAAAATCATGATTTTTAAGGACGCTAATTTCAGACTTGGGTTCGAACATTCGAAGCAGTTTGTTCAGGCTCTATGGGACCAAACGGGCTGAAATTTTGGAATAATGATAAGAATCATGATCCTCAACGAATTCAGCCACAAAATCTGAATAAAGTTGAAATTTAAGAAAATCGTCTTCTTTATTAGCGCTATTTGAAGACTTGGGTTCGAACGTTTAAAGGCGTTTTTTTCAGGCTCTATGGCACCAAACGGGCTGAAATTTTGGAATAATGATAAAAATCATGATCCTAAACGAATTCACCCACAAAATCTGCATGAAGTTGTATTTTAAGAAAAATCATGATTTTTATGGACCCTAATTTCAGACTTGGGTTTGAACTTTCGAAGCAGTTTGTTCAGGCTCTATGGGACCAAACGGGCTGAAATTTTGGAATAATGATAAGAATCATGATCCTCAACGAATTCAGCCACAAAATCTGAATAAAGTTGAAATTTAAGAAAATCGTCTTCTTTATTAGCGCTATTTGAAGACTTGGGTTCGAACGTTTAAAGGCGTTATTTCAGGCTCTATGGTACAACACTGGCTGAAATTTTGGAAAACAGATAAGAATCTTGGTATAAATCGAAATCAGTCACAAAATCTGAATAAAGTGTTATTTTTAGAAAAATCATCATTTCTTGAACGCTTATTTCAGACTTGGGTTCGAACTTTGGAAGCAGTTTGTTAAGGCTCTAAATTACCAAACGGGCTGAAATTTTGGAAAAAATGATAAAAATCATGATCCTAAACGAATTCAGTCACAAAATCTGAATAAAGTTGAAATTTAAGAAAATCGTCTGCTTTATTAGCGCTATTTGAAGATTTGGGTTCGAACGTTTAAAGGCGTTTTTTTCAGGGTCTTTGGTACCAAACACGCTGAAATTATGGAAAAGTAAAAAGAATCTTGGTATAAATCGAATTCGATCTCAAAATCTGTATAAAGTTGTATTTTAAAAAAAATCATGATTTTATTGACGCTTATTTCAGACTTCGGTTCGAACTTTGGAAGCAGTTTGTTCAGGCTCTATGGTACCAAACGGGCTGAAATTTTGAAATAATGATAAGAATCATGATCCTCAACGAATTCAGCCACAAAATCTGAATAAAGTTGAAATTTAAGAAAATCGTCTTCTTTATTAGCGCTATTTGAAGACTTGGGTTCGAACGTTTAAAGGCGTTTTTTCAGGCTCTATGGCACCAAACGGGCTGAAATTTTGGAATAATGATAAAAATCATGATCCTAAACGAATTCACCCACAAAATCTGCATGAAGTTGTATTTTAAGAAAAATCATGATTTTTATGGACCCTAATTTCAGACTTGGGTTTGAACTTTCGAAGCAGTTTGTTCAGGCTCTATGGGACCAAACGGGCTGAAATTTTGGAATAATGATAAGAATCATGATCCTCAACGAATTCAGCCACAAAATCTGAATAAAGTTGAAATTTAAGAAAATCGTCTTCTTTATTAGCGCTATTTGAAGACTTGGGTTCGAACGTTTAAAGGCGTTATTTCAGGCTCTATGGTACAACACTGGCTGAAATTTTGGAAAACAGATAAGAATCTTGGTATAAATCGAAATCAGTCACAAAATCTGAATAAAGTGTTATTTTTAGAAAAATCATCATTTCTTGAACGCTTATTTCAGACTTGGGTTCGAACTTTGGAAGCAGTTTGTTAAGGCTCTAAATTACCAAACGGGCTGAAATTTTGGAAAAATGATAAAAATCATGATCCTAAACGAATTCAGTCACAAAATCTGAATAAAGTTGAAATTTAAGAAAATCGTCTTCTTTATTAGCGCTATTTGAAGATTTGGGTTCGAACGTTTAAAGGCGTTTTTTCAGGGTCTTTGGTACCAAACACGCTGAAATTATGGAAAAGTAAAAAGAATCTTGGTATAAATCGAATTCGATCTCAAAATCTGTATAAAGTTGTATTTTAAAAAAAATCATGATTTTATTGACGCTTATTTCAGACTTCGGTTCGAACTTTGGAAGCAGTTTGTTCAGGCTCTATGGTACCAAACGGGCTGAAATTTTGAAATAATGATAAGAATCATGATCCTCAACGAATTCAGCCACAAAATCTGAATAAAGTTGAAATTTAAGAAAATCGTCTTCTTTATTAGCGCTATTTGAAGACTTGGGTTCGAACGTTTAAAGGCGTTTTTTCAGGCTCTATGGTACCAAACGGGCTGAAATTTTGGAATAATGATAAAAATCATGATCCTTAACGAATTAACCCTTAAAATCTGCATAAAGTTGTATTTTAAGAAAAATCATGATTTTTATGGACGCTAATTTCAGACTTGGGTTCGAACTTTCGAAGCAGTTTGTTCAGGCTCTATGGGACCAAACGGGCTGAAATTTTGGAATAATGATAAGAATCATGATCCTCAACGAATTCAGCCACAAAATCTGAATAAAGTTGAAATTCAAGAAAATCGTCTTCTTTATTAGCGCTATTTGAAGACTTGGGTTCGAACGTTTAAAGGCGTTTTTTCAGGCTCTATGGTACCAAACGGGCTGAAATTTTGGAATAATGATAAAAATCATGATCCTAAACGAATTTACCCTTAAAATCTGCATAAAGTTGTATTTTAAGAAAAATCATGATTTTTAACAAACTGCTTCCAAAGGTAGAACCCAAGTCTGAAATTAGGGTCCATAATCCACAAAATCTGAATAAAGTTGAAATTTAAGAAAATCGTCTTCTTTATTAGCGCTATTTGAAGACTTGGGTTCGAACGTTTAAAGGCGTTTTTTCAGGCTCTATGGTACCAAACGGGCTGAAATTTTGGTATAATGATAAAAATCATGATCCTAAACGAATTTACCCTTAAAATCTGCATAAAGTTGTATTTTAAGAAAAATCATGATTTTTATGGACCCTAATTTCAGACTTGGGTTCTAACTTTGGAAGCAGTTTGTTAAGGCTCTAAAGGACCAAACGGGCTGAAATTTTGGAAAAATGATAAAAATCATGATCCTAAACGAATTCAGTCACAAAATCTGAATAAAGTTGGAATTTAAGAAAATCGTTTTTTTTATTAGCGCTATTTGAAGACTTGGGTTCGAACGTTTAAAGGCGTTATTTCAGGCTCTTTGGTACCAAACACGCTGAAATTATGGAAAAGTAATAAGAATCTTGGTATAAATCGAATTCGATCTCAAAATCTGTATAAAGTTGTATTTTTAAAAAAATCATGATTTTATTGACGCTTATTTCAGACTTCGGTTCGAACTTTGGAAGCAGTTTGTTCAGGCTCTATGGGACCAAACGGGCTGAAATTTTGGAATAATGATAAGAATCATGATCCTCAACGAATTCAGCCACAAAATCTGAATAAAGTTGAAATTTAAGAAAATCGTCTTCTTTATTAGCGCTATTTGAAGACTTGGGTTCGAAAATTTAAAGGCGTTTTTTCAGGCTCTATGGTACCAAACGGGCTGAAATTTTGGAATAATGATAAAAATCATGATCCTAAACGAATTAACCCTTAAAATCTGCATAAAGTTGTATTTTAAGAAAAATCATGATTTTTATGGACCCTAATTTCAGACTTGGGTTCTAACTTTGGAAGCAGTTTGTTAAGGCTCTAAAGGACCAAACGGGCTGAAATTTTGGAAAAATGATAAAAATCATGATCCTAAACGAATTCAGTCACAAAATCTGAATAATGTTGGAATTTAAGAAAATCGTTTTTTTTATTAGCGCTATTTGAAGACTTGGGTTCGAACGTTTAAAGGCGTATTTTCAGGCTCTACGGTACAACACTGGCTGAAATTTTGGAAAAGTGTTAAGAATCTTGGTATAAATCGAAATCAGTCACAAAATGTGAATAAAGTGTTATTTTTAGAAAAATCATGATTTTTTGGACGCTTATTTCAGACTTGGGTTCGAACTTTGGAAGCAGTTTGTTAAGGCTCTATGGGACCAAACGGGCTGAAATTTTGGAATAATGATAAGAATCATGATCCTCAACGAATTCAGCCACAAAATCTGAATAAAGTTGAAATTTAAGAAAATCGTCTTCTTTATTAGCGCTATTTGAAGACTTGGGTTCGAACGTTTAAAGGCGTTTTTTCAGGCTCTATGGTACCAAACGGGCTGAAATTTTGGAATAATGATAAAAATCATGATCCTTAACGAATTAACCCTTAAAATCTGCATAAAGTTGTATTTTAAGAAAAATCATGATTTTTATGGACGCTAATTTCAGACTTGGGTTCGAACTTTCGAAGCAGTTTGTTCAGGCTCTATGGGACCAAACGGGCTGAAATTTTGGAATAATGATAAGAATCATGATCCTCAACGAATTCAGCCACAAAATCTGAATAAAGTTGAAATTCAAGAAAATCGTCTTCTTTATTAGCGCTATTTGAAGACTTGGGTTCGAACGTTTAAAGGCGTTTTTTCAGGCTCTATGGTACCAAACGGGCTGAAATTTTGGAATAATGATAAAAATCATGATCCTAAACGAATTTACCCTTAAAATCTGCATAAAGTTGTATTTTAAGAAAAATCATGATTTTTAACAAACTGCTTCCAAAGTTAGAACCCAAGTCTGAAATTAGGGTCCATAATCCACAAAATCTGAATAAAGTTGAAATTTAAGAAAATCGTCTTCTTTATTAGCGCTATTTGAAGACTTGGGTTCGAACGTTTAAAGGCGTTTTTTCAGGCTCTATGGTACCAAACGGGCTGAAATTTTGGAATAATGATAAAAATCATGATCCTTAACGAATTAACCCTTAAAATCTGCATAAAGTTGTATTTTAAGAAAAATCATGATTTTTATGGACGCTAATTTCAGACTTGGGTTCGAACTTTCGAAGCAGTTTGTTCAGGCTCTATGGGACCAAACGGGCTGAAATTTTGGAATAATGATAAGAATCATGATCCTCAACGAATTCAGCCACAAAATCTGAATAAAGTTGAAATTCAAGAAAATCGTCTTCTTTATTAGCGCTATTTGAAGACTTGGGTTCGAACGTTTAAAGGCGTTTTTTCAGGCTCTATGGTACCAAACGGGCTGAAATTTTGGAATAATGATAAAAATCATGATCCTAAACGAATTTACCCTTAAAATCTGCATAAAGTTGTATTTTAAGAAAAATCATGATTTTTAACAAACTGCTTCCAAAGTTAGAACCCAAGTCTGAAATTAGGGTCCATAATCCACAAAATCTGAATAAAGTTGAAATTTAAGAAAATCGTCTTCTTTATTAGCGCTATTTGAAGACTTGGGTTCGAACGTTTAAAGGCGTTTTTTCAGGCTCTATGGTACCAAACGGGCTGAAATTTTGGTATAATGATAAAAATCATGATCCTAAACGAATTTACCCTTAAAATCTGCATATAGTTGTATTTTAAGAAAAATCATGATTTTTATGGACCCTAATTTCAGACTTGGGTTCTAACTTTGGAAGCAGTTTGTTAAGGCTCTAAAGGACCAAACGGGCTGAAATTTTGGAAAAATGATAAAAATCATGATCCTAAACGAATTCAGTCACAAAATCTGAATAAAGTTGGAATTTAAGAAAATCGTTTTTTTTATTAGCGCTATTTGAAGACTTGGGTTCGAACGTTTAAAGGCGTTATTTCAGGCTCTTTGGTACCAAACACGCTGAAATTATGGAAAAGTAATAAGAATCTTGGTATAAATCGAATTCGATCTCAAAATCTGTATAAAGTTGTATTTTTAAAAAAATCATGATTTTATTGACGCTTATTTCAGACTTCGGTTCGAACTTTGGAAGCAGTTTGTTCAGGCTCTATGGGACCAAACGGGCTGAAATTTTGGAATAATGATAAGAATCATGATCCTCAACGAATTCAGCCACAAAATCTGAATAAAGTTGAAATTTAAGAAAATCGTCTTCTTTATTAGCGCTATTTGAAGACTTGGGTTCGAACGTTTAAAGGCGTTTTTTCAGGCTCTATGGTACCAAACGGGCTGAAATTTTGGAATAATGATAAAAATCATGATCCTAAACGAATTAACCCTTAAAATCTGCATAAAGTTGTATTTTAAGAAAAATCATGATTTTTATGGACGCTAATTTCAGACTTGGGTTCGAACTTTCGAAGCAGTTTGTTCAGGCTCTATGGGACCAAACGGGCTGAAATTTTGGAATAATGATAAGAATCATGATCCTCAACGAATTCAGCCACAAAATCTGAATAAAGTTGAAATTTAAGAAAATCGTCTTCTTTATTAGCGCTATTTGAAGACTTGGGTTCGAACGTTTAAAGGCGTTTTTTCAGGCTCTATGGTACCAAACGGGCTGAAATTTTGGAATAATGATAAAAATCATGATCCTAAACGAATTAACCCTTAAAATCTGCATAAAGTTGTATTTTAAGAAAAATCATGATTTTTATGGACCCTAATTTCAGACTTGGGTTCTAACTTTGGAAGCAGTTTGTTAAGGCTCTAAAGGACCAAACGGGCTGAAATTTTGGAAAAATGATAAAAATCATGATCCTAAACGAATTCAGTCACAAAATCTGAATAATGTTGGAATTTAAGAAAATCGTTTTTTTTATTAGCGCTATTTGAAGACTTGGGTTCGAACGTTTAAAGGCGTATTTTCAGGCTCTACGGTACAACACTGGCTGAAATTTTGGAAAAGTGTTAAGAATCTTGGTATAAATCGAAATCAGTCACAAAATGTGAATAAAGTGTTATTTTTAGAAAAATCATGATTTTTTGGACGCTTATTTCAGACTTGGGTTCGAACTTTGGAAGCAGTTTGTTAAGGCTCTATGGGACCAAACGGGCTGAAATTTTGGAATAATGATAAGAATCATGATCCTCAACGAATTCAGCCACAAAATCTGAATAAAGTTGAAATTTAAGAAAATCGTCTTCTTTATTAGCGCTATTTGAAGACTTGGGTTCGAACGTTTAAAGGCGTTTTTTCAGGCTCTATGGTACCAAACGGGCTGAAATTTTGGAATAATGATAAAAATCATGATCCTTAACGAATTAACCCTTAAAATCTGCATAAAGTTGTATTTTAAGAAAAATCATGATTTTTATGGACGCTAATTTCAGACTTGGGTTCGAACTTTCGAAGCAGTTTGTTCAGGCTCTATGGGACCAAACGGGCTGAAATTTTGGAATAATGATAAGAATCATGATCCTCAACGAATTCAGCCACAAAATCTGAATAAAGTTGAAATTCAAGAAAATCGTCTTCTTTATTAGCGCTATTTGAAGACTTGGGTTCGAACGTTTAAAGGCGTTTTTTCAGGCTCTATGGTACCAAACGGGCTGAAATTTTGGAATAATGATAAAAATCATGATCCTAAACGAATTTACCCTTAAAATCTGCATAAAGTTGTATTTTAAGAAAAATCATGATTTTTAACAAACTGCTTCCAAAGTTAGAACCCAAGTCTGAAATTAGGGTCCATAATCCACAAAATCTGAATAAAGTTGAAATTTAAGAAAATCGTCTTCTTTATTAGCGCTATTTGAAGACTTGGGTTCGAACGTTTAAAGGCGTTTTTTCAGGCTCTATGGTACCAAACGGGCTGAAATTTTGGTATAATGATAAAAATCATGATCCTAAACGAATTTACCCTTAAAATCTGCATAAAGTTGTATTTTAAGAAAAATCATGATTTTTATGGACCCTAATTTCAGACTTGGGTTCTAACTTTGGAAGCAGTTTGTTAAGGCTCTAAAGGACCAAACGGGCTGAAATTTTGGAAAAATGATAAAAATCATGATCCTAAACGAATTCACTCACAAAATCTGAATAAAGTTGGAATTTAAGAAAATCGTTTTTTTTATTAGCGCTATTTGAAGACTTGGGTTCGAACGTTTAAAGGCGTTATTTCAGGCTCTTTGGTACCAAACACGCTGAAATTATGGAAAAGTAATAAGAATCTTGGTATAAATCGAATTCGATCTCAAAATCTGTATAAAGTTGTATTTTTAAAAAAATCATGATTTTATTGACGCTTATTTCAGACTTCGGTTCGAACTTTGGAAGCAGTTTGTTCAGGCTCTATGGGACCAAACGGGCTGAAATTTTGGAATAATGATAAGAATCATGATCCTCAACGAATTCAGCCACAAAATCTGAATAAAGTTGAAATTTAAGAAAATCGTCTTCTTTATTAGCGCTATTTGAAGACTTGGGTTCGAACGTTTAAAGGCGTTTTTTCAGGCTCTATGGTACCAAACGGGCTGAAATTTTGGAATAATGATAAAAATCATGATCCTAAACGAATTTACCCTTAAAATCTGCATAAAGTTGTATTTTAAGAAAAATCATGATTTTTATGGACCCTAATTTCAGACTTGGGTTCTAACTTTGGAAGCAGTTTGTTAAGGCTCTAAAGGACCAAACGGGCTGAAATTTTGGAAAAATGATAAAAATCATGATCCTAAACGAATTCAGTCACAAAATCTGAATAATGTTGGAATTTAAGAAAATCGTTTTTTTTATTAGCGCTATTTGAAGACTTGGGTTCGAACGTTTAAAGGCGTATTTTCAGGCTCTACGGTACAACACTGGCTGAAATTTTGGAAAAGTGTTAAGAATCTTGGTATAAATCGAAATCAGTCACAAAATCTGAATAAAGTGTTATTTTTAGAAAAATCATGATTTTTTGGACGCTTATTTCAGACTTGGGTTCGAACTTTGGAAGCAGTTTGTTAAGGCTCTATGGGACCAAACGGGCTGAAATTTTGGAATAATGATAAGAATCATGATCAAAAACGAATTCAGTCACAAAATCTGCATAAAGTTGTATTATTAAAAAATTCATAATTTTTATGGACGCTATTTGAAGACTTGGGTTCGAACGTTTAAAGGCGTTATTTCAGGCTCTTTGGTACCAAACACGCTGAAATTATGGAAAAGTAATAAGAATCTTGGTATAAATCGAATTTTATCTCAAAATCTGTATAAAGTTGTATTTTAAAAAAAATCATGATTTTATTGACACTTATTTCAGACTTCGGTTCGAACTTTGGAAGCAGTTTGTTCAGGCTCTATGGTACCAAACGGGCTGAAATTTTGAAATAATGATAAGAATCATGATCTTCAACGAATTCAGCCACAAAATCTGAAAAAAGTTGAAATTTAAGAAAATCGTCATCTTTATTAGCGCTATTTGAAGACTTGGGGTCGAACGTTTAAAGGCGTTTTTTCAGGCTCTATGGTACCAAACGGGCTGAAATTTTGGAATAATGATAAAAATCATGATCCTTAACGAATTAACCCTTAAAATCTGCATAAAGTTGTATTTTAAGAAAAATCATGATTTTTATGGACGCTAATTTCAGACTTGGGTTCGAACTTTCGAAGCAGTTTGTTCAGGCTCTATGGGACCAAACGGGCTGAAATTTTGGAATAATGATAAGAATCTTGATCCTCAACGAATTCAGCCACAAAATCTGAATAAGGTTGAAATTTAAGAAAATCGTCTTCTTTATTAGCGCTATTTGAAGACTTGGGTTCGAACGTTTAAAGGCGTTTTTTCAGGCTCTATGGTACCAAACGGGCTGAAATTTTGGAATAATGATAAAAATCATGATCCTAAACGAATTTACCCTTAAAATCTGCATAAAGTTGTATTTTAAGAAAAATCATGATTTTTATGGACACTAATTTCAGACTTGGGTTCTAACTTTGGAAGCAGTTTGTTAAGGCTCTAAAGGACGAAACGGGCTGAAATTTTGGAAAAAATGATAAAAATCATGATCCTAAACGAATTCAGTCACAAAATCTGAATAAAGTGATATTTTTAGAAAAATCATGATTTTTTGGACGCTTATTTCAGACTTTGGTTCGAACTTTCGAAGCAGTTTGTTCAGGCTCTATGGGACCAAACGGGCTGAAATTTTGGAATAATGATAAGAATCATGATCCTAAACGAATTCAGTCACAAAATCTGAAAAAGTTGAAATTTAAAAAAATCATGATTTTTAAGGACGCTATTTGAAGACTTGGGTTCGAACGTTAAAAGGCGTTTTTTCAGGCTCTTTGTACCAAACACGCTGAAATTATGGAAAAGTAATAAGAATCTTGGTATAAATCGAATTTAGTCACAAAATCTGTATAAAGTTGTATTTTTAAAAAATTCATGATTTTATTGACGCTTATTTCAGACTTCGGTTCGAACTTTGGAAGCAGTTTGTTCAGGCTCTATGTTACCAAACGGGCTGAAATTTCTGAATAATGATAAAAATCATGATCCTAAACGAATTCACCAACAAAATCTGCATAAAGTTGTATTTAAAGAAAAATCATGATTTTTATGGACGCTTATTTCAGACTTGGGTTCGAACTTTCGAAGCAGTTTGTTCAGGCTCTATGGGACCAAACGGGCTGAAATTTTGGAATAATGATAAAAATCATGATCCTAAACGAATTCAGTAACAAAATCTGAATAAAATTGAAATCTAAGAAAATCGTCTTCTTTATTAGCGTTATTTGAAGACTTGGGTTCGAACGTTTAAAGGCGTTTTTTCAGGCTCTATGGTACAACACTGGCTGAAATTTTGGAAAATAGATCAGAATCTTGGTATATATCGAAATCAGTCACAAAATCTGAATAAAGTGTTCTTTTTAGAAAAATCATCATTTCTTGAACGCTTATTTCAGACTTGGGTTAAAACTTTGGAAGCAGTTTGTTAAGGCTCTAAAGGACGAAACGGGATGAAATTTTGGAAATATGATAAAAATCATGATCATCAACGAATTCAGTCACAAAATCTGAATAAAGTGATATTTTTAGAAAAATCATGATTTTTTGGACGCTTATTTCAGACTTTGGTTCGAACTTTCGAAGCAGTTTGTTCAGGCTCTATGGGACCAAACGGGCTGAAATTTTGGAATAATGATAAGAATCATGATCCTAAACGAATTCAGTCACAAAATCTGAAAAAGTTGAAATTTAAAAAAATCATGATTTTTAAGGACGCTATTTGAAGACTTGGGTTCGAAGGTTTAAAGGCGTTTTTTCAGGCTCTATGGTACCAAACGGGCTGAAATTTTGGAATAATGATAAAAATCATGATTTTAAACGAATTCACCCACAAAATCTGCATAAAGTTGTATTTTAAGAAAAATCATGATTTTTATGGACCCTAATTTCAGACTTGGGTTCGAACTTTCGATGCAGTTTGTTCAGGCTCTATGGGACCAAACGGGCTGAAATTTTGAAATAATGATAAAAATCATGATCCTAAACGAATTCAGTCACAAAATCTGAATAAAAATGAAATATAAGAAAATCGTCCTCTTTATTTGCGCTATTTGAAGACTTGGGTTCGAACGTTTAAAGGCGTTTTTTCAGGCTCTATGGTAAAACACTGGCTGAAATTTTGGAAAAGTGATAAGAATCTGGGCATAAATCGAAATCAGTCACAAAATCTGAATAAAGTGTTATTTTTCGAAAAATCATCATTTTTTGGACGCTTATTTGTGACTTGGGTTCGAAATTTGGAAGCAGTTTGTTAAGGCTCTATGTGACCAAACGGGCTGAAATTTTGGAATAATGATAAAAATCATGATCCTAAACGAATTCAGTCACAAAATCTGCATAAAAATGTATTTTAAGAAAAATCATGTTTTTTATGGACGCTAATTTCAGACTTGGGTTCGAACTTTGAAAGCAGTTTGTTCTGGCTATATTGTACCAAACGGGCTGAAATTTTGGAATAATGATAAGAATCATGATCCTCAACGAATTGAGTCACAAAATCTGCATAAAATTGTTATTTAAAAAAAAATCATGATTATATGGACGCTTATTTCAGACTTGGGTTCGAACTTTGGAAGCAGTTTGTTCAGGCTCTATGGTACCAAACGGGCTGAAAGTTTGGAATAATGATAAGAATAATGATCATCATCGAATTCAGTCACAAAATCTGCATAAAGTTGTATTTTAAGAAAAATCATGATTTTTATTAACGCTAATTTCAGACTTGGGTTCGAACTCTGGAAGCAGTTTGTTCAGGTTCTATGGGAACAAACGGGCTGAAATTTTGGAATAATGATAAGAATCAAGATTCTCAACGAATTCTGCCACAAAATCTGCATAAAGTTCTATTCTTAAAAAATTCATGATTTTTATGGACGCTATTTGAAGGCTTGGGTTCGAACGTTAAAAGGCGTTGTTTCAGGCTCTTTGGTACCAAACAGGCTGAAATTTTGAAAAAGTAATAAGAATCTTGGTATAAATCGAAATCAGTCACAAAATCTCAAAGTGTTATTTTTAGAAAAATCATCATTTTTTGGACGCTTATTTGTGACTTGGGTTCGAACTTTGGAAGCAGTTTGTTAAGGCTCTATGTTACCAAACGCTCTGAAATTTTGGAATAATGATAAAAATCATGATCCTAAACGAATTCAGTCACAAAATCTGCATAAAGTTGTATTTTAAGAAAAATCATGATTTTTATGGACGCTAATTTCAGATTTGGGTTCCAACTTTCGAAGCAGTTTGTTAAGGCTCTATGGGACCAAACGGGCTGAAATTTTGGAATAATGATAAGAATCATGATCCTCAACGAATTCAGTCACAAAATCTGAATAAAGTTGAAATTTACAAAAATCGTCTTTTTTATTAGCACTATTTGAAGATTTGGGTTCGAACGTTAAAAGGCGTTTTTTCAGGCTCTTTGTACCAAACACGCTGAAATTATGGAAAAGTAATAAGAATCTTGGTATAAATCGAATTTAGTCACAAAATCTGTATAAAGTTGTATTTTTAAAAAATTCATGATTTTATTGACGCTTATTTCAGACTACGGTTCGAACTTTGGAAGCAGTTTGTTCAGGCTCTATGTTACCAAACGGGCTGAAATTTCTGAATAATGATAAAAATCATGATCCTAAACGAATTCACCAACAAAATCTGCATAAAGTTGTATTTAAAGAAAAATCATGATTTTTATGGACGCTTATTTCAGACTTGGGTTCGAACTTTCGAAGCAGTTTGTTCAGGCTCTATGGGACCAAACGGGCTGAAATTTTGGAATAATGATAAAAATCATGATCCTAAACGAATTCAGTAACAAAATCTGAATAAAGTTGAAATCTAAGAAAATCGTCTTCTTTATTAGCGTTATTTGAAGACTTGGGTTCGAACGTTTAAAGGCGTTTTTTCAGGCTCTATGGTACAACACTGGCTGAAATTTTGGAAAATAGATCAGAATCTTGGTATATATCGAAATCAGTCACAAAATCTGAATAAAGTGTTCTTTTTAGAAAAATCATCATTTCTTGAACGCTTATTTCAGACTTGGGTTAAAACTTTGGAAGCAGTTTGTTAAGGCTCTAAAGGACGAAACGGGATGAAATTTTGGAAATATGATAAAAATCATGATCATCAACGAATTCAGTCACAAAATCTGAATAAAGTGATATTTTTAGAAAAATCATGATTTTTTGGACGCTTATTTCAGACTTTGGTTCGAACTTTCGAAGCAGTTTGTTCAGGCTCTATGGGACCAAACGGGCTGAAATTTTGGAATAATGATAAGAATCATGATCCTAAACGAATTCAGTCACAAAATCTGAAAAAGTTGAAATTTAAAAAAATCATGATTTTTAAGGACGCTATTTGAAGACTTGGGTTCGAAGGTTTAAAGGCGTTTTTTCAGGCTCTATGGTACCAAACGGGCTGAAATTTTGGAATAATGATAAAAATCATGATTTTAAACGAATTCACCCACAAAATCTGCATAAAGTTGTATTTTAAGAAAAATCATGATTTTTATGGACCCTAATTTCAGACTTGGGTTCGAACTTTCGATGCAGTTTGTTCAGGCTCTATGGGACCAAACGGGCTGAAATTTTGAAATAATGATAAAAATCATGATCCTAAACGAATTCAGTCACAAAATCTGAATAAAAATGAAATATAAGAAAATCGTCCTCTTTATTTGCGCTATTTGAAGACTTGGGTTCGAACGTTTAAAGGCGTTTTTTCAGGCTCTATGGTAAAACACTGGCTGAAATTTTGGAAAAGTGATAAGAATCTGGGCATAAATCGAAATCAGTCACAAAATCTGAATAAAGTGTTCTTTTTAGAAAAATCATCATTTCTTGAACGCTTATTTCAGACTTGGGTTAAAACTTTGGAAGCAGTTTGTTAAGGCTCTAAAGGACGAAACGGGATGAAATTTTGGAAATATGATAAAAATCATGATCATCAACGAATTCAGTCACAAAATCTGAATAAAGTGATATTTTTAGAAAAATCATGATTTTTTGGACGCTTATTTCAGACTTTGGTTCGAACTTTCGAAGCAGTTTGTTCAGGCTCTATGGGACCAAACGGGCTGAAATTTTGGAATAATGATAAGAATCATGATCCTAAACGAATTCAGTCACAAAATCTGAAAAAGTTGAAATTTAAAAAAATCATGATTTTTAAGGACGCTATTTGAAGACTTGGGTTCGAAGGTTTAAAGGCGTTTTTTCAGGCTCTATGGTACCAAACGGGCTGAAATTTTGGAATAATGATAAAAATCATGATTTTAAACGAATTCACCCACAAAATCTGCATAAAGTTGTATTTTAAGAAAAATCATGATTTTTATGGACCCTAATTTCAGACTTGGGTTCGAACTTTCGATGCAGTTTGTTCAGGCTCTATGGGACCAAACGGGCTGAAATTTTGAAATAATGATAAAAATCATGATCCTAAACGAATTCAGTCACAAAATCTGAATAAAAATGAAATATAAGAAAATCGTCCTCTTTATTTGCGCTATTTGAAGACTTGGGTTCGAACGTTTAAAGGCGTTTTTTCAGGCTCTATGGTAAAACACTGGCTGAAATTTTGGAAAAGTGATAAGAATCTGGGCATAAATCGAAATCAGTCACAAAATCTGAATAAAGTGTTATTTTTCGAAAAATCATCATTTTTTGGACGCTTATTTGTGACTTGGGTTCGAAATTTGGAAGCAGTTTGTTAAGGCTCTATGTGACCAAACGGGCTGAAATTTTGGAATAATGATAAAAATCATGATCCTAAACGAATTCAGTCACAAAATCTGCATAAAAATGTATTTTAAGAAAAATCATGTTTTTTATGGACGCTAATTTCAGACTTGGGTTCGAACTTTGAAAGCAGTTTGTTCTGGCTATATTGTACCAAACGGGCTGAAATTTTGGAATAATGATAAGAATCATGATCCTCAACGAATTGAGTCACAAAATCTGCATAAAATTGTTATTTAAAAAAAAATCATGATTATATGGACGCTTATTTCAGACTTGGGTTCGAACTTTGGAAGCAGTTTGTTCAGGCTCTATGGTACCAAACGGGCTGAAAGTTTGGAATAATGATAAGAATAATGATCATCATCGAATTCAGTCACAAAATCTGCATAAAGTTGTATTTTAAGAAAAATCATGATTTTTATTAACGCTAATTTCAGACTTGGGTTCGAACTCTGGAAGCAGTTTGTTCAGGTTCTATGGGAACAAACGGGCTGAAATTTTGGAATAATGATAAGAATCAAGATTCTCAACGAATTCTGCCACAAAATCTGCATAAAGTTCTATTCTTAAAAAATTCATGATTTTTATGGACGCTATTTGAAGGCTTGGGTTCGAACGTTAAAAGGCGTTGTTTCAGGCTCTTTGGTACCAAACAGGCTGAAATTTTGAAAAAGTAATAAGAATCTTGGTATAAATCGAAATCAGTCACAAAATCTCAAAGTGTTATTTTTAGAAAAATCATCATTTTTTGGACGCTTATTTGTGACTTGGGTTCGAACTTTGGAAGCAGTTTGTTAAGGCTCTATGTTACCAAACGCTCTGAAATTTTGGAATAATGATAAAAATCATGATCCTAAACGAATTCAGTCACAAAATCTGCATAAAGTTGTATTTTAAGAAAAATCATGATTTTTATGGACGCTAATTTCAGATTTGGGTTCCAACTTTCGAAGCAGTTTGTTAAGGCTCTATGGGACCAAACGGGCTGAAATTTTGGAATAATGATAAGAATCATGATCCTCAACGAATTCAGTCACAAAATCTGAATAAAGTTGAAATTTACAAAAATCGTCTTTTTTATTAGCACTATTTGAAGATTTGGGTTCGAACGTTAAAAGGCGTTTTTTCAGGCTCTTTGTACCAAACACGCTGAAATTATGGAAAAGTAATAAGAATCTTGGTATAAATCGAATTTAGTCACAAAATCTGTATAAAGTTGTATTTTTAAAAAATTCATGATTTTATTGACGCTTATTTCAGACTTCGGTTCGAACTTTGGAAGCAGTTTGTTCAGGCTCTATGTTACCAAACGGGCTGAAATTTCTGAATAATGATAAAAATCATGATCCTAAACGAATTCACCAACAAAATCTGCATAAAGTTGTATTTAAAGAAAAATCATGATTTTTATGGACGCTTATTTCAGACTTGGGTTCGAACTTTCGAAGCAGTTTGTTCAGGCTCTATGGGACCAAACGGGCTGAAATTTTGGAATAATGATAAAAATCATGATCCTAAACGAATTCAGTAACAAAATCTGAATAAAGTTGAAATCTAAGAAAATCGTCTTCTTTATTAGCGTTATTTGAAGACTTGGGTTCGAACGTTTAAAGGCGTTTTTTCAGGCTCTATGGTACAACACTGGCTGAAATTTTGGAAAATAGATCAGAATCTTGGTATATATCGAAATCAGTCACAAAATCTGATAAAGTGTTCTTTTTAGAAAAATCATCATTTCTTGAACGCTTATTTCAGACTTGGGTTAAAACTTTGGAAGCAGTTTGTTAAGGCTCTAAAGGACGAAACGGGATGAAATTTTGGAAATATGATAAAAATCATGATCATCAACGAATTCAGTCACAAAATCTGAATAAAGTGATATTTTTAGAAAAATCATGATTTTTTGGACGCTTATTTCAGACTTTGGTTCGAACTTTCGAAGCAGTTTGTTCAGGCTCTATGGGACCAAACGGGCTGAAATTTTGGAATAATGATAAGAATCATGATCCTAAACGAATTCAGTCACAAAATCTGAAAAAGTTGAAATTTAAAAAAATCATGATTTTTAAGGACGCTATTTGAAGACTTGGGTTCGAAGGTTTAAAGGCGTTTTTTCAGGCTCTATGGTACCAAACGGGCTGAAATTTTGGAATAATGATAAAAATCATGATTTTAAACGAATTCACCCACAAAATCTGCATAAAGTTGTATTTTAAGAAAAATCATGATTTTTATGGACCATAATTTCAGACTTGGGTTCGAACTTTCGATGCAGTTTGTTCAGGCTCTATGGGACCAAACGGGCTGAAATTTTGAAATAATGATAAAAATCATGATCCTAAACGAATTCAGTCACAAAATCTGAATAAAAATGAAATATAAGAAAATCGTCCTCTTTATTTGCGCTATTTGAAGACTTGGGTTCGAACGTTTAAAGGCGTTTTTTCAGGCTCTATGGTAAAACACTGGCTGAAATTTTGGAAAAGTGATAAGAATCTGGGCATAAATCGAAATCAGTCACAAAATCTGAATAAAGTGTTATTTTTCGAAAAATCATCATTTTTTGGACGCTTATTTGTGACTTGGGTTCGAAATTTGGAAGCAGTTTGTTAAGGCTCTATGTGACCAAACGGGCTGAAATTTTGGAATAATGATAAAAATCATGATCCTAAACGAATTCAGTCACAAAATCTGCATAAAAATGTATTTTAAGAAAAATCATGTTTTTTATGGACGCTAATTTCAGACTTGGGTTCGAACTTTGGAAGCAGTTTGTTCTGGCTATATTGTACCAAACGGGCTGAAATTTTGGAATAATGATAAGAATCATGATCCTCAACGAATTGAGTCACAAAATCTGCATAAAATTGTTATTTAAAAAAAATCATGATTATATGGACGCTTATTTCAGACTTGGGTTCGAACTTTGGAAGCAGTTTGTTCAGGCTCTATGGTACCAAACGGGCTGAAAGTTTGGAATAATGATAAGAATAATGATCATCATCGAATTCAGTCACAAAATCTGCATAAAGTTGTATTTTAAGAAAAATCATGATTTTTATTAACGCTAATTTCAGACTTGGGTTCGAACTCTGGAAGCAGTTTGTTCAGGTTCTATGGGAACAAACGGGCTGAAATTTTGGAATAATGATAAGAATCAAGATTCTCAACGAATTCTGCCACAAAATCTGCATAAAGTTCTATTCTTAAAAAATTCATGATTTTTATGGACGCTATTTGAAGGCTTGGGTTCGAACGTTAAAAGGCGTTGTTTCAGGCTCTTTGGTACCAAACAGGCTGAAATTTTGAAAAAGTAATAAGAATCTTGGTATAAATCGAAATCAGTCACAAAATCTGAATAAAGTTGTATTTTAAGAAAAATCATGATTTTTATGGACCCTAATTTCAGACTTGGGTTCTAACTTTGGAAGCAGTTTGTTAAGGCTCTAAAGGACGAAACGGGCTGAAATTTTGGAAAAATGATAAAAATCATGATCATCAACGAATTCAGTCACAAAATCTGAATAAAGTGATATTTTTAGAAAAATCATGATTTTTTGGACGCTTATTTCAGACTTTGGTTCGAACTTTCGAAGCAGTTTGTTCAGGCTCTATGGGACCAAACGGGCTGAAATTTTGGAATAATGATAAGAATCATGATCCTAAACGAATTCAGTCACAAAATCTGAAAAAGTTGAAATTTAAAAAAATCATGATTTTTAAGGACGCTATTTGAAGACTTGGGTTCGAACGTTTAAAGGCGTTTTTTCAGGCTCTTTGGAACCAAACAGGCTGAAATTTTGGAATAGTGTTAAGAATCTTGGTATAAATCGAAATCAGTCACAAAATCTGAATAAAGTTGTATTTTAAGAAAAATCATGATTTTTATGGACCCTAATTTCAGACTTGGGTTCTAACTTTGGAAGCAGTTTGTTAAGGCTCTAAAGGACGAAACGGGCTGAAATTTTGGAAAAATGATAAAAATCATGATCCTAAACGAATTCAGTCACAAAATCTGAATAAAGTTGAAATTTAAAAAAATCATGATTTTTAAGGACGCTATTTGAAGACTTGGGTTCGAACGTTTTAAGGCGTTTTTTCGAGCTCTATGGTACAACACTGGCTGAAATTTTGGAAAAGTGATAAGAATCTTCGTATAAATTGAAATCAGTCACAAAATCTGAATAAAGTGTTATTTTTAGAAAAATCATCATTTTTTGGACGCTTATTTGTGATTTGGGTTTCAACTTTGGAAGCAGTTTGTTAAGGCTCTATGGGACCAAACGGGCTGAAATTTTGGAATAATGATAAGAATCATGATCCTCAACGAATTCAGTCACAAAATCTGAATAAAGTTGAAATTTACAAAAATCGTCTTTTTTATTAGCACTATTTGAAGATTTGGGTTCGAACGTTAAAAGGCGTTTTTTCAGGCTCTTTGTACCAAACACGCTGAAATTATGGAAAAGTAATAAGAATCTTGGTATAAATCGAATTTAGTCACAAAATCTGTATAAAGTTGTATTTTTAAAAAATTCATGATTTTATTGACGCTTATTTCAGACTTCGGTTCGAACTTTGGAAGCAGTTTGTTCAGGCTCTATGTTACCAAACGGGCTGAAATTTCTGAATAATGATAAAAATCATGATCCTAAACGAATTCACCAACAAAATCTGCATAAAGTTGTATTTAAAGAAAAATCATGATTTTTATGGACGCTTATTTCAGACTTGGGTTCGAACTTTCGAAGCAGTTTGTTCAGGCTCTATGGGACCAAACGGGCTGAAATTTTGGAATAATGATAAAAATCATGATCCTAAACGAATTCAGTAACAAAATCTGAATAAAGTTGAAATCTAAGAAAATCGTCTTCTTTATTAGCGTTATTTGAAGACTTGGGTTCGAACGTTTAAAGGCGTTTTTTCAGGCTCTATGGTACAACACTGGCTGAAATTTTGGAAAATAGATCAGAATCTTGGTATATATCGAAATCAGTCACAAAATCTGAATAAAGTGTTCTTTTTAGAAAAATCATCATTTCTTGAACGCTTATTTCAGACTTGGGTTAAAACTTTGGAAGCAGTTTGTTAAGGCTCTAAAGGACGAAACGGGATGAAATTTTGGAAATATGATAAAAATCATGATCATCAACGAATTCAGTCACAAAATCTGAATAAAGTGATATTTTTAGAAAAATCATGATTTTTTGGACGCTTATTTCAGACTTTGGTTCGAACTTTCGAAGCAGTTTGTTCAGGCTCTATGGGACCAAACGGGCTGAAATTTTGGAATAATGATAAGAATCATGATCCTAAACGAATTCAGTCACAAAATCTGAAAAAGTTGAAATTTAAAAAAATCATGATTTTTAAGGACGCTATTTGAAGACTTGGGTTCGAAGGTTTAAAGGCGTTTTTTCAGGCTCTATGGTACCAAACGGGCTGAAATTTTGGAATAATGATAAAAATCATGATTTTAAACGAATTCACCCACAAAATCTGCATAAAGTTGTATTTTAAGAAAAATCATGATTTTTATGGACCCTAATTTCAGACTTGGGTTCGAACTTTCGATGCAGTTTGTTCAGGCTCTATGGGACCAAACGGGCTGAAATTTTGAAATAATGATAAAAATCATGATCCTAAACGAATTCAGTCACAAAATCTGAATAAAAATGAAATATAAGAAAATCGTCCTCTTTATTTGCGCTATTTGAAGACTTGGGTTCGAACGTTTAAAGGCGTTTTTTCAGGCTCTATGGTAAAACACTGGCTGAAATTTTGGAAAAGTGATAAGAATCTGGGCATAAATCGAAATCAGTCACAAAATCTGAATAAAGTGTTATTTTTCGAAAAATCATCATTTTTTGGACGCTTATTTGTGACTTGGGTTCGAAATTTGGAAGCAGTTTGTTAAGGCTCTATGTGACCAAACGGGCTGAAATTTTGGAATAATGATAAAAATCATGATCCTAAACGAATTCAGTCACAAAATCTGCATAAAAATGTATTTTAAGAAAAATCATGTTTTTTATGGACGCTAATTTCAGACTTGGGTTCGAACTTTGGAAGCAGTTTGTTCTGGCTATATTGTACCAAACGGGCTGAAATTTTGGAATAATGATAAGAATCATGATCCTCAACGAATTGAGTCACAAAATCTGCATAAAATTGTTATTTAAAAAAAAATCATGATTATATGGACGCTTATTTCATACTTGGGTTCGAACTTTGGAAGCAGTTTGTTCAGGCTCTATGGTACCAAACGGGCTGAAAGTTTGGAATAATGATAAGAATAATGATCATCATCGAATTCAGTCACAAAATCTGCATAAAGTTGTATTTTAAGAAAAATCATAATTTTTATTAACGCTAATTTCAGACTTGGGTTCGAACTCTGGAAGCAGTTTGTTCAGGTTCTATGGGAACAAACGGGCTGAAATTTTGGAATAATGATAAGAATCAAGATTCTCAACGAATTCTGCCACAAAATCTGCATAAAGTTCTATTCTTAAAAAATTCATGATTTTTATGGACGCTATTTGAAGGCTTGGGTTCGAACGTTAAAAGGCGTTGTTTCAGGCTCTTTGGTACCAAACAGGCTGAAATTTTGAAAAAGTAATAAGAATCTTGGTATAAATCGAAATCAGTCACAAAATCTCAAAGTGTTATTTTTAGAAAAATCATCATTTTTTGGACGCTTATTTGTGACTTGGGTTCGAACTTTGGAAGCAGTTTGTTAAGGCTCTATGTTACCAAACGCTCTGAAATTTTGGAATAATGATAAAAATCATGATCCTAAACGAATTCAGTCACAAAATCTGCATAAAGTTGTATTTTAAGAAAAATCATGATTTTTATGGACGCTAATTTCAGATTTTTCGAAGCAGTTTGTTAAGGCTCTATGGGACCAAACGGGCTGAAATTTTGGAATAATGATAAGAATCATGATCCTCAACGAATTCAGTCACAAAATCTGAATAAAGTTGAAATTTACAAAAATCGTCTTTTTTATTAGCACTATTTGAAGATTTGGGTTCGAACGTTAAAAGGCGTTTTTTCAGGCTCTTTGTACCAAACACGCTGAAATTATGGAAAAGTAATAAGAATCTTGGTATAAATCGAATTTAGTCACAAAATCTGTATAAAGTTGTATTTTTAAAAAATTCATGATTTTATTGACGCTTATTTCAGACTTCGGTTCGAACTTTGGAAGCAGTTTGTTCAGGCTCTATGTTACCAAACGGGCTGAAATTTCTGAATAATGATAAAAATCATGATCCTAAACGAATTCACCAACAAAATCTGCATAAAGTTGTATTTAAAGAAAAATCATGATTTTTATGGACGCTTATTTCAGACTTGGGTTCGAACTTTCGAAGCAGTTTGTTCAGGCTCTATGGGACCAAACGGGCTGAAATTTTGGAATAATGATAAAAATCATGATCCTAAACGAATTCAGTAACAAAATCTGAATAAAGTTGAAATCTAAGAAAATCGTCTTCTTTATTAGCGTTATTTGAAGACTTGGGTTCGAACGTTTAAAGGCGTTTTTTCAGGCTCTATGGTACAACACTGGCTGAAATTTTGGAAAATAGATCAGAATCTTGGTATATATCGAAATCAGTCACAAAATCTGAATAAAGTGTTCTTTTTAGAAAAATCATCATTTCTTGAACGCTTATTTCAGACTTGGGTTAAAACTTTGGAAGCAGTTTGTTAAGGCTCTAAAGGACGAAACGGGATGAAATTTTGGAAATATGATAAAAATCATGATCATCAACGAATTCAGTCACAAAATCTGAATAAAGTGATATTTTTAGAAAAATCATGATTTTTTGGACGCTTATTTCAGACTTTGGTTCGAACTTTCGAAGCAGTTTGTTCAGGCTCTATGGGACCAAACGGGCTGAAATTTTGGAATAATGATAAGAATCATGATCCTAAACGAATTCAGTCACAAAATCTGAAAAAGTTGAAATTTAAAAAAATCATGATTTTTAAGGACGCTATTTGAAGACTTGGGTTCGAAGGTTTAAAGGCGTTTTTTCAGGCTCTATGGTACCAAACGGGCTGAA
>JAIUSX010000861.1:0-25691 GCA_026573805.1 Hesperophylax magnus | reverse complement strand
AACATACCGGTAGCAACGGTTCAAGATTCTTTACCTCCAAAGAGGCTTTCTTATTAGAATCTTGCAAGATAAAGGATTTCGGGATATATACTCGTATATATTTAGATGGACGGTGTGAAAACTTACATTTATTTTGTTTAAGGTATCTGAAATTGGTGACGCTTGTTATTCTTGTGGGTGGGAGAACACAGATGTGAGTTCCACATTTGGGAAAGACCTGGTGATTTTTATCACGCGCGCAAATCGGCTACTAACAGTTAACGCCTTTGGACTGGCTACCATATCAATGGAAACATTTTCTTCTGTAAGTAACATAATAGTATTAACTAACTTACCGAGCATCATGCTGTCTCCCCGCAGAAGATGGACGGCCAAACAACTCGGTCTTGGCACACACTCCATGCTCACATTCATACATGATCTCATGCATCTTCTGTTATTCTGACTCTTGATATGGCCCGATTCAAGTATATGGTTCACTTGATCGTGCCATGTTTTCCTCGGGCATCCTCGACCACTTCTGCCATTCGAATTCGCGTCATTCCTCTTCATTTGCTTTACATGCCCAATCACCTAAGCGTCGCTTTCTTAACATTACTCTTACACCAGTCTTGATTTTTTGCGAATCTCCACATTTCGCATCAGGGATCTCATTTCTACAGCATTCAGACTACTTTTGTCTTTCTTCTACCAGTTCCATGCCTCACTTGCATATATCAGAGTAGGTACCAATACTTAATTGTGGATTTATAGCTTTGCTTCTTTGGACAATGTTTTGTTAGCACCCACCGCGTTCAGTCCTCCAATAATAAAATTGTCCTGCATTTACCCATGTTTCAATATCTCCATTAGCCTTTCCATCTCTCGTAAACATACTTCACAAAACTCGTCAACATGCTCCAAGTAGTCATCATTCTTGTTTTTACAAATACTGCAAGTTTTTATAAATTTAAAATTAAGAAAAGTACAGATACTTCAAGGTCCTGCTAAGCCAAATACAGAGTTTGTCGTCAGGAACCTACAATTTAAAACTACAAACATATATTTTGCGTTTATATTTTTATAATTTTCATCACCATTTACACAATCTCTATCATTACCCATTCCCCACCTCTATTTATCATCACCGTTCACAGTATCAAACAGATTTTTTTCAACATAATATACCTATTTCTTTATTCATACATTTACATTTTTTTATATTTTTCGGAAGCAAGCTGAATACGTTGGATGTAATTGGTTCCAACTTTATCGGTGTATTTTTATATTTCTGAAATATTAATCCATTGTTGTTTGTGATCCTAGTAAAATACATATTATAACCAGTGGCGGCTCGTGACTTTTGGGTATTATAGAGTGCTAATATTATTAAAAATGGCATTTCTGATGTTGTTATAACTGAAAACGATTAATCCGTGTGGAGGACGACTAAACTGAAATTTCCTGAAAATCTTCGTACAAAAAAAAAACAATTCTTAGAAAAAAAATAAAAAATCATTTTCAGCTACAACAACATCAATTATCCCATTTTTTGTAATATTAGCACTCCATTTAGCATTCTATTATTAGTAATATTATTTGTACTATTTATTCCATTTTTAGCATTTTTTGTAATATTAGCAATCAATTTAGCATTCCATATTAGTACTCAATTAGAACCCAAAATTCACGAGTCGCCACTGATTATAACCAGGGTAAAAAGAGCTAACTCCGCGATAGAAAAGGTTATCTAAAAAAATATGATAGGTATGTTGTGTTCCAACATTTTCCGTCCGTATTTATACATTTTGAAAGTATTTATCTATCGTTCATACAATCATAATAATGTTATTTATTTTCAGGTTCTAAGCACAACCGGATCATACTTCACCATGTTACGCCAGTTAAACGCTGAAGCAGAACAAAACTCTTAAATAATATATAAAACGTCAAAGACATCGCACAATTTAAAGTTGAGCTTTTTGGAATAATCTTCGCCATAACGATACATTATTTTAAAGTTTTTGGTTTAACTTTATTTTAAGCCTAATTATCTGTTTTTATTTTCTACTACTTCTTTACACAAAACCACCAATGTTTTACAACTATTATTGCAAAAAAACTTCACATCGTTAAAATATTTTCCTTATTAAAATATTTTCCTTATTAAAATTTCATTATTGATCTTAAATTATTTGTATTTTCTAACACAAAATAAATATTCTAATCTTTCCATCGGTTGGGTCTAAAACGTGGCCATTTATTGAAAATTGTGGCGATTATTACGCATTTGCTGTCGTCGTGTAGGGCGCTAAGCTTTTGGGGTGACCAAATTATTATTTATTTAATGAAATAAAAACAATATTTTTTGTTTAAAACCACGAATTTTTATTAATTTTAAGACCGACCGGTTTCGCTACACTCGAGCATCGTCAGGGTACAAAATTAAACTAGTTTAATTTTGTACCCTGACGATGCTCGAGTGTAGCGAAACCGGTCGGTATTAAAATTAATAAAAAATCGTGGTTTTAAACAAAAAATATTGTTTTTATTTCATTATAAATTTAAACCACAAAGTGATTGCTTTCTACGAAAATATTATTTATTTAGCGCAAAATCTACCTTTATTATAATATAATAGTTTTTCGGCAATCTTCCTATTAAGAAAACATTAAAACTATAAAAACAATGTAAATTTATTATGTGGGAAATTCGAAAGAAAAAACTGACATTTGATTATGATTTACGTAGTGTCGCTGAAAACGGATAATCATTAAATTGAACTTAATGATTACATAAATAATCTAACAAAATAGTCGTTATTGTAGGATTAAAAAAAATCAATTAACGACTGGATATTGTCAACAGTATTGAGTATGTACATTATAACACAGGCATTTTTATGAAGAAATGAAATTGAATTCAAAACTAGATCTATTCGCAATTCGGAAGGCGGGTTTGGGACGTTTGGGTGCCGCCGCCCCGGGAATTATTTATTGTATAAAAAACACCTCTGACATAAGTCACCCCAAGTGATTCGCTACGTTGGTGACTTAGCAATAGTGCCAGGTTCATCTGGTGAGGTTGGTTTAGGAAGACCCTTTGACCTCTCCAACTGACCTCTTTTAGACTCTTGGCCTTGCGCTGCAGTGGGGAGGATTGTGTAGGGTTTGTAATACGGGTTTGAAATATTGAGTTTATTAGTAAGGCCCAAAATCTTACATTATTTTACCATGTATTTTTAAATTAAAAAAAAAGATTGCTAACAAAACACCACCACCTCTTGATTTAGAACTGGTATTCTTGTTTCTATCCAATCTGTATATATTGTGAGTAGGTAGCCCCAGTTCTGCTGTGTTGATATTCGAGTCAAGCCAAATTTCAGTTAGGAAAAGGACATCGTGTGGAAGAGTTGGTGCAGTTGTTGAAAATTGATGAAGTTTAGTACGCATCCCACGTACATTCTGATAGAAGCTACTTATTGTTTGTTGCGACCTTAGTTTTTTGGCGTCGTAGTTATTATTTTTGGTGAGGAGTTTATATATGTTTGATATGCAAGAAAAAACGGTTCCATGATAACTCAACACAATGACTATTCAACACACCTTTAAAAAGTGATATAAAGTCATTAGAAAAGATGAAAAAAATAATTTAAACCTAACCTAAACTAACCTACTTAACCCAGTTAATAAAGTTTTTGTTTCATTACTTTCCATGACTTTATATAACTTTTTAAAAATGTGATGAATTATCATTTTGATGATTTATCCGGTCACCGAAAAAAACATCGCCAAGTGTGTTTTATTTTATTTTTCGATCATTTTCTAAAGAACTTAATTTGCCACATTATACAACTCTACCATCTGACCTAATGGGACCCGATCCCCTTCGGTCATATTTAACTGCATCATACTTCGAATAAGAACTACCAACATTATTTTCATTTTCTAACCGCACATTTTTATTGGCTGCTATCTTTAGCGGGTCCTGGGTTCAAGTCTTAGATGCAACCATTTCTTTTTCTGATTCGCTAATATTGTCTTCAATAATTGAATATACAATTTGAGGTTTCAATCATTAAGTTATTCCAAAAATATTCTTAAATTTTAACTTTCATCGTTTTACTGTTTACTTTTTACACTTTCCTTTTGAATTTTTACTATCCACGTTTCATTTTCACTTTCCACTTTTTACATTTAACATTCTTCTTCTTTCGTATGGTGGGGGGGGGGTCAAAGGGGGACATCTAGGTCTGCGAGCCATACTAGGCCCTCATAAATCCCGCCGGGGAATGAATGGAGCGGGCATTCGTTGACCACATGAACATATAAAACATTTATATTAGTTACGTTATTTATGTTGTTGTACTATATATACTCGTGCAAATAGCTCATGTTGTACCGTATACAAGAAAATAAATAAAATAATAATAATAAATTATATTAAGTTATTATAAATTGTTTTCTTACCTATATAAACTACACAGCACATAGGTTACAATGGAATTGATCCAATATTACGCATAATAAATATTTCATAGTGGGTACCAATAATCTGATATTATTAATACTCCAGCGTCTGGACGGTGTAGGCCCTCTGATTGGTCAAATTTAAATTGTCTGTTTCGGTTAAATTCCGCTAACTTGAAAAGACACGATTTGAAAATTAAGACACGATGCTCATATAATTTTTGGATAATATCGAAGAGAATATGTTTTAGAAAGTTGACAATCCATTGGATTCATTACATTACAGTAAAAATTATCCACAATTACGTATTAAAATTTGACGTTTATCATTATTCACGCGAAAGACAGATTGTTCAGTGTTGCCAGCGTATATGGATTTCCAATCAATGTAAAAAACTTTTATAGCCAGTTAGTGTCAAGCAATGTACAATGTCAGTGTGATTATTTAATGTGAGATATATTATAATTATAAATAATTATAAATAATAAATATAATATATATTTATAAATCCACCATTATAAATTAAATAAAAAATAACCAGTTCCACTCGATACTTATACGTAATTAATTATTTTTTGATATTACAACACCGACCCCATTCGCTGTCATCAGCTGTCATGTTTATATGTGATAATTTCAGAATTATTATTGACGTGATAACCGTAGATATTTCTTTTAAAAACTATCGCTGTGAATCGCTAAAAAGAAATATTTTGTTTTCAGATTATTATTTCAATTTAATTACTATGGCTAAAAGGTATGTGGGCAATATTTTACCAGAATTGGTCAAATTTCGGAATGTTCGAATGAGAGGGAAATTTACCAAGCGATTGAAGTGCCATATACCACAAGTTTTAGCTTATCCTCCAGCACTTAACGAATGATTGACAGGAGATTGTAGTCAATCTAAAAACTTTAGGAATTTTGTTTGTCAATACAAATGCTACTAGATGTATACAGTGCTAATAGATTTGCCTCATTTGGAGCGCAAATAGCTAATATCCCAGGTAATGGTCCATATTGTTTAAAAAAATTTGGTTAGGTTTATCATCTGACTTCCAGAAGTATACAAGTTGCAGATAAAATACCTTCCTATGCTCAGCTTTATCTATATGATCCTGATGAGGCTGTTAGAGTGCGTATGAGTCATCCATGTTATGCCGATTGCTATAAAAATATAATGCAAATAATTGATGATTGAACTAAAAGAAGCTGTCGAGGAAGAAGAAATACGCATTGCGGCTGAGGGTGGGCAGGTGAGAGATATACGTCTATTATTTACACGTTCATCAGAGGTACAATGCTCCAACCAGTTCTCACGATATCGCCATGGTTTACGTAGCAGACAGACGGGAATTTGTCATCGGGTATAGATATCGCTGTTTAACCTAAAAATGTTGAAGGACCTCAAAGGATGGCAACTTTATCAAAGCATTTAGATCTCATGGTTTTCCCACTACTATTTCCATCAGGTGAATGTGGTTGGACTCCAGGCTTTCAGCATCATGCTGATTTCTGTACTGCTCAATGTCATACTGTAACTGCTATGTAGTTTTATGCAAGTAAATTAGCAGTGCGAAGAAACATATTTAATCCAATCCATTATGCGGGTAAACTTTTTCAACAGTATTTAATTCATGCTTACATTATTTACCAATCTGGTCGCCTAGATTACATTAGGAAAAACCTCAGAGTGGAATGCTATCAAGGTTTGCAAAACCATGTAAGAAATTTAGCCACTGATAGAGGAGTATGTGCAGGTAATACAGTCATTCTTCCATCTTCATTTACTGGTGGACCACGCCATGTGAATAAACTTTATCAAGTTTCAATGGCAATGGTACGTAAATTTGGTCGTCCTGTCGTCGTCATAACTTTTACATGCAATCCCAAATGGCCAGAAATACCAACCGAATTGGAACATTATCAATCGGCCGCGGACAGGCCTGATATGGTAGCCAAGGTTTTCCATCTAAAAGTCAAGAAATTTATTCATGATATGACTGAGAAACATGTTTTTGGAAAGGTAATTTGTTGGGTGTATACAATTGAACAGCAAAAAAGAGGACTCCCTCATCTACATGGTGTGTTTACACTTTGCAGCCAAGATAAGTTGTATACAGCTTCTGATATTGATAATGCCGTATCTGCAGAACTACCCCATCCGAAGAACGGCTTTGTACCATATTATTTAAAAAAATAACATTCATGGACCATGTGGCGTACTTAATCCAAGGTCAGTCTGCATGGTATACGGTAAGTGCTCTAAAAAATTCCCCAAATCATTTAAAGATGCTACTGATAATAATTTCGCAGGCTACCCAGAGTACAGGATACGTGATAATTTTTCTGAAAATCACGTTGTTCGGGATATACGTATCGACAATCGATTTGTTGTTCCATATAATGCATTCCTTAGCAAAAAATATGATGCTCATATTAATGTTGAAATTTGTTCCTCTTTGGATAGTATTTATTTATTTATACTGGGTTTTTAGAGATTTTCTCGCTTATCTATACATGATCAATCTCACTCAATTTTACTTCTGGCTTTACATTTACCCGACAGCCAATCTGTTTATTTTGTAGAGGGGCGGGAGGAACAGGCTCTTAGGGAAGCATCTACAAGGAACACCTCTTTAACAGCGTGGTTCCAATTAAATCTTAAAGATATTGAGGGACGCTCTATTCTGTATCAAGATGTACCAAATAACTATGTCTTTTCAGCTGGTAAAAAGTGGACGAGGCGACAGCGGGGAGGCGGCAACATCATTGATGACATACGAGAATGGACGCAGTGCATGACGGAGGCTTCATTGTATTTGATGCCTAAAATTCTTAGACATCTATTTGTTTTAATTTTAATACAATGTATCCCTTCGATCTTCGGCTGAAGATTTTTTTCATCGTGGTGTTGCTGAAGAAACAGCTATTAATTAATCTTTGTCTTTTAAACATACAGGATATTCTTATGAAGGAGAATTCATCTTGCAGAATGCAGGGCTTACCTGAACCTGATGAAAGTTGCAGTTTTGGACAAGTATCTGATTTTAATGTAATTTCTGAAAACACTTTAGGTGAATTGATGGCTGCCAAACTCAATGACGTACAACTTCAAGCATATAATTCTATTTTGAATAAGTTTTTTCACATGAAAATGATGACAATGAATGTTTCTTCATTGATGGCCCAGGCGAAACAGGGAAAACATACCTTTACTAAACTTTAATTCACACTCTTAGACGAAAAGGTAAAAGAGTTTTATCATACTGCTTTTAATTTACCCATCAATTTACAGGACAATACAACATGTAAGGTCACATCAAAGAATCGGAAAATTATAACGGAAGCAGATATTATAATATGGGATGAAGCACCAGGTGTAGCTTTAGAAGTTATTGAGCGTACTATACGTGATATCATGGGAAGTGATTCTGTCTTTGGTAACAAAGTTATTGTTTTGGGCGGAGACTTTCGTCAGATCCTTCCAGTGTGTCGACCTACTTCACGAGGACAATTAATTGCCGCTTGCATAAAAAGCAGCATACTTTGGTACCATTTGAAAATTTTTCAATTAAAAACAAATGTCAGAGCTTTAGAAAGTGAAAATATATTTTCTAAATGGCTTTTGGACTTGGAAGATGGCAAACTTCCTTCGGTAGAAGGAACATTAGAATCATCTGTGCTTATTCCCAATGTAAATATTTGTCAAGATATTATTCACTATATATACAGTGAGACACATACAACTCCTGATGCCTTAGTGATGAGTCAACGTACCATATTGTGCCCTAAAAATAGTCATGTTTATGCTATCAATGAGGATGTACTTCAACGGAAAGCGCCCCTGAGGTGATATCTCACAAAAGCGGTGCTATAAAAATTTCAGCTGTAACTTAATTCAAGCCAAAATCATTACGGGGAACAGAAAAGGTACAGTACATTTCATTCCTAGAATTTAAAACACTTTTTCGGATGTTACAATTAGTCAAATTAGCTTATGCAATGACCATCAATAAATCTCAAGGACAAACTTTTAAACGGGTTGGACTGTTACTTCCTGAACCAGTATTTTCTCATGGACAGTTTGAGCGCAGTCATCGTTATTTATACAAATTCTGACTGATTGGTATACGGATAATATTGTTTATAAAGAGATTTTTTCCTAATGAAAGTGTATAATATTATGTTGTAGATTGTAAAAAATAAAAGTATAATAAATTGTACTTGCTTAAAAAGTTTTGTTTTTTGACTCAATTTATCCCACCTGTAAGGTTTTCCAGCCTAAGAATTAAGAGAGTTTTGGTGTATTTACTTTGACAATCGTTAGGTAAGAGCGTAATATTATTTCACCCAAATATGTAGATTTTTAGGACATATCCCAATAAAATAATTCTTAATATATTTAAAAAAAATGTAATTACTTTGACAGTCTTTTGGTAAGAGTATATTATTTTACCAAAGTTATATGTAATATTGTAATATGTTGATATTTTTTTTTATTTTCAAATTACATATAAATATTTTGCAATTTAAGTTTCGATTTAAAAATTAAATCATTTCGGTGGTATGGAAGAGGAAACATTTTTCTCATTGACGAGATTTATGTTGGGGTGAGGGGTGTTTAATGGTTCAGAATGTCTTTCTATTATATATCTACCCATTGATCTAATATCTACCTATTAAATGTAACTGTTAGTATCACTCAAACTGGGCGAAGCCCAATGAAGTGCCGCCTGCAGGGCCTAGCAGCAAAAACCCGCGGAGCGGGTTTTTAACTGCTAGTTGTAATTTATTATTCGTTGTAGGTGCATTGAATAATTACCGGATGACATGCGAAGTATAAAGTGTGTGTATATCTGTGAATGTGTTGGTATTTTTATATTTATGTAGTGTGTAATAGAATTTAAAAAAAATATGTATTGGTACGTAGTTGTACAATCCACTAACATAAATTTTCACAGTTTCAACCCTAAGTAAGCAGCAACACCATAATAAAGTATCTGTTTAAAAAGGCTAACATGTAATTAACTTTCATTCCACTCCATAAATTATGTAAATGAGATTTGAAATATTCGTGAAGTAATTCACAGACCTGAAATTCGTACATTTTAATTAGTATGTAATTATTTTCGTTCAACTTAACTAATTACATATTTAGATGTTATAATACAGGCAATGCTTCTATATGAAAAATATTATTTTTTATACCTACCTATCAAATCAATAGTTATTGTGATTATACATACTAAGACTAAAATCATCAGGTAAATTCTGAATTACGTTCTTCTTTAACCCTTTCAATGCCAGTATTATCTCCAGGAACAAGAAGAAAACGTATTAAGAACCAATTCTGATTTTGTAAGACAAATAGCCACGTATTTTACGTATCGTTTGTGACATTCCTTTGGGATATTATACTGCAAATATAGTAACAGATCCCGTTTTGGCAGATTCTTACATGGCTTGGGATCAGTTATTATATTTATTTATTTTAATTTAATCTTTTTATGTTATTTTTATGTTACACTGTAAAAATAACCCTTTGAGGCAAAATATAATTTTGGTTACAAGAAAATAAAAACAGAAAAATATTCACCACAATCAAGAACAAATTTTTTCAAATAATTATCAAGAATATAATAAATATGCTCCATATTTGGAAAGAATAGAGCGGGTCAGAAAGGGGAAGTTATTTGAATATACGTTATTAATTTTGGAAGACATTCTTGACAAGCGATATTTCTAAAAAAAAATTGTTTGTTCGTTCCTTTCCCGGTTTGCGCTTCGGTTTGCAAGTGTATGCGCAGAATAAGAGTTAATATCTCTTGCATATTGTGTAGTAATAATAACGTAACATTTGTGTAGCTTATTTGTGTCACGTAATATACTTTAAAATAATGATTTTGTAACCCCATTGTTCATGTTGTCATGGTCTGGTCGCATTTTGGTGAATGTTCTTTGGATGCGCGAGTGAGTGAGCATTTACACCAGCCTGTACTCATCTACAAAGATATTTCATGATTTTATAGGTTGCAAATATATTTAGGTAGAACTTTGCAACCATACAAAAGATTACAGCCATAAAACATATGGGAATCAATTAAGGATAGAATTCTTAAATTGAAATATACCTTTGATAAAAATTGCTAAATGTTATCTCAATAGATTATTATTAATCTCAATAGCTCAATAAGTTTAGTGAAACGAATCATGTCCTAAAAAACATTTAATTTAATGAAGAAGATAATACTAACAAATCAAAACAAAAAAAGACCCAAAAAATAAAAAGATTACGGACTCAACTTGGAATAGAATCCAAGATCTATGTCTTGCGGTAATACAGGGATCCTGGGTTTGAATAAGTATGAAAAAAAATGTAATTCTTCATTCGTAACTATGTGGTCCGAGGTGAAAGAAACAATAATATGTAGACACTATTAACCTTTCGAAATCCATTCTGTGACTCATTGCTTTGATAGGGTGACACCACTTTTCACTATATGTGTTACTTTATTGTACAGTATAATTATTAACTGCAGTGTCCCTTCTCGTACTAAACTGTTTCACTTTCTGTTTGCAGCTCAGTGTTAAAACAGCCGCTGGACCTTCCTCTGTACTGAATCATTTCAGGTACATTTTATTATTTTGTAATTTTTAATCTTAACTATTTGTGCATTTCTTAATGTTAAAGAATTTATCTGATATTTCTGACAGCATTCAAATGTACCTACCCACGTTTATAGAGTTAACATATTAATTTTAAAGCAAAAGCAACAGACCACCTAGAATTTAATTTACAAACAAGTATTTTAATCACATTGTCACACGTCAATATAGCCTTGAGGTCATAGTGATTTTCAAATATAAATAACATAAAGATATTTCTGCATTATTTAAAAGCAATTTTCGACAATCAGCTGAACCCGAATAAGATAGGTCAGAATTGTAATTCTTTCAATGAAGCATGGCAGTGACGGGAGATAATAATAAATATCTTGGATGGCATTGATATTGATTGTACTAGGTAACTAGATGATCCTCCGCCAGTTATCCTCCGATTGAAACAAGGTATTTTGAAAAATTACTAGGGGTATTATGAAAGACCACTACTGGTAGTTTTTATATGCCTTTTATTAATATTTATCGGTAAGAGTCGAATAAAAAGCAAGTTTTATTAGTTTCAAACATTCGACAATCACAGCCGTTACGATTTTGTTAAGAGGTACTTGAACCTACAATGAGTGAGTGGAAAATTGATTTTAAAAGTACCTACTTATGTACCTACTCAGCTTTGAAAAAAAAAATGGTACACAATAGGACTTTTATCATATTTATGTAGCTTTACGCCAAGTTACTAATAAAACAGGTAGTTGAACATTATCTGTTGTGAGTTCGTTGCCGTCAGCGTTAAAAATTCTGTAGTCCTGTCACACTTTTCGACGGTAAATCTAAAATATATTTATATACAATGTGTCCAGGGGTAAAATACACAATCTTGTATTGTTTCTGCATGATAGTACAAGCAGAAAAGAGTTTTGCGAAATTCTAACGTTTGAAGGTAGTTTTCTTCTTCCTAGTAAAGTTGAATATTACTTAATGGAATTTTTTTTCTGAAAAGTTATCTTTCTTTTTATTTCTACCATCGTGCAGAATCACTTCCCGAAGTTAGTGCGTTTTACCCCCGGACACCCTGTATTTATCTTCAAACTACAAAGGTTACGCTGGAGTATACCATGTGAGGTGAAAATACTTACGTTTCTTTGATATTTTGGTGCCTCAGAATACCACACAGATCTCTGTTTTGCTTAATTAAAACAAGGTTAAATAAAAGAAAAGAATATTACATCACTACGAGAATAATTACCGAGAAGAAAGTGCGCAAGTAAGCATTTGAAAAATGCTGCAACTGCTAATGGTTCCGAGGTACTGAACAATGGTGACTCCTAACATTCTGCCATCCCAGTTTATTTTATATCGCAGGTCTGGTAGGTACATCACTACACAGACAGGTACTTGTATAGCTGTAGACCACCCAGACAGCCATAGATAGCTCGGAGTTAAATCATAACTAAAAACAAGCGTGACAGGATGATTGACGTATCGAGATAAACGTCGCTACATCATCAACGTATCCCTCCCGCCAGCCATCTAATGTCTTATTCTACGACCCTACAATAATCATCCAATAAATAATAATCAATTCATAGACACTTGTAAAATTGAAATGGCTGTTATAAATACACTCTTGATATAATATACTCAATTAAATTTAAAGCACGGAGAATTCAGCAAGAAATTACAAAGAAACTAACCGAGCGCTTTTCTTAAAATATACCTAATGTGAGATTTCGAATAAAATAATAGCTTTCTAAGTATGGAACAATAGCCCCAAAACATATTTAGAGAAATAACTTTTTTGTGCGTAGAAAAATTTATGATGCTCTGCTATCCATGTTATTATTTTTAGACTTAACACTCTTGGCAGGCATCTCTCTAGCAAATATAATGACATGACGTCTTCCTGTTATGCAATCGATGTTTGAAATGGCTGTCAGGTACATAACATGACGTTCCGATCGTAAATTAGTACGTTAGGACGGAATGTATCGGGAGCTTCTCCTATCCTTATCCTATAATTCTCTGCCTCTCCCTCTTACTCAAAATTAATTTTCAGACATAATAATATTATATCTTTAAGCAACTTTAAAATTTAAAAGAGAACAAAAACTTGTTTTTTTAAATAATACTAGATTATTTAACGGCTTTTCAAGATCAAACAAACTTTACAAACATCCCCAAAATTTGTTAACGTGACAGCAGCCATGAATTTTAGGAAAAATTGATGATTTTATTATAATATAGAGAGGATGTACGTACCGTCATCGTTCTAGTATCTTCTCTCTTATTCATTTTCGAGAATGAATAAAGAGAAGAAGAAGACGTGTGAGAATGAAGATTTAGATGTAAGTATTTTAGGATGATCATCGCTGACCGCACGTACGACCCCTCTCTTATTTCGTATTTGAACTTGCATACGACATACTAGTAGATTCAAACAAGGTATATCTCTCCCGTTTTAAACACGAGTTTGGGGTTTGTTTTTGGGGTGTTATGCCGTGTTGCGCTAACTCCTTCTTTAGCCAACGTTTCGGACAGCATTGCAGTGTCCATCATCAGGGCAGATGTGTTATTTTTTTTGTTAAAATAACACATCTGCCCTGATGATGGACACTGCAATGCTGTCCGAAACGTTGGCTAAAGAAGGCGTTAGCGCAACACGGCATAACACCCCAAAAACAAATAACAAAAATACTTTTGGCCGTGAAAATCTTAAATCATATACGAGTTTGGGGGTTCAATTGGTTTTTTTCACAAATTATGAAAACCGTTAAGAATGTGACTCACTTATTTGTGCTCTATCCATACCTATATTTTTCAAATTCTTATATTTTATGTAACATATTTTGTTAACTCTGATATTTTTTTATGTAACCTATTTTTTGCTAACACCGATTTTTGTATGTAATCTGTATAACTAAAAAAAATAAAGACTTACATTATTATGTGTAAAAGCCCTATGGGCGTTTAATAAAATAAAATAAAATAAATAAATAAATGTGTAGAAGATTTAAAGTCTATTTTTCTAATTATGATCATTGTACTAAAAATGTCTAAAACCCTATATTCATAAACGGTTTGCGACTGGCTACAACGATGTTTTGACAGAAAACGCAAATGTCTGTTGAGACGGCTGTCACTTTGTCAGCAAATCGAAAATGGCACATTTTAATTCGTCAATTTCTCATCATAAAAATGCCTTCGTTATTTAAAAATAGGCTCAACACTTCAGTAAACGTAATAAATACGTATTACATTTGAATATAATTAAGACAAAAATAAAACCAAACCCTATGTCGATATTTAAGAAAATAAATTATGATTACGACAGAAAAAAATATTGCTCAATGCTTCTGTTACGCAAAATAATCACACTGACCACAAAATGGGCCAGAATTTAAAAATATAGAAATACGCTCAACACAACCTCTACCCGAAGGTACTTAAAAATCCATTACTCCTATATTCGAATATAATTGTAAAATTTTATGACCCACTACTTATGTTGGTACAGTAATGTATGGAACTCTATTAGTTGTTCTGAGTGGGATCAAAATTATACGGCACTATAAATTATAATTCAGGTAGTTAAAAGGAAATCGATCAAGTTGGCATAATGGTTCCAGCTCATGCGTGTAATTGGCGATTGGCTAGTAGGCACAATACAGGGAGGTCTTGAAAATTTAGAATTAGTATAACATACTTAAATAGAGTGCATATAATAGCGTTTTCTTGCACAAAGTAAATCGAACTGTAGCACAAAAAATCACCCCCTATGTACGAGTACCTTCCTCCATATCAAAACAAACCTTTTTTTGCTACTTGCTTCTTAAATCAATGTAGCAAAAATTTTGTTGTATGCTCGTTATTTTACTGCAAACTGAGATCTATATACGATTGCTCAAGAAAGTTTCCAACGAATACGCAAATAAATTGAAAAATATTTTATTGCTTTCAGAAACAATATTATTTTCAAGTTATCATAAAATTTGGGAACAGGTGTTGGTACCTATATCCCGGGAAGCATTTATTGAATAACCAGCCACATATGTGAATAACCAACATGCCATAGCTCACCCTAAATGGTTCGCTACGTTTGGTGACTTAGCAGGGGTGTCCGGGTTCATGGGGTGATCTTGGTGGCAGATGCATCTGCCCATCGACTGCGTGGCGAGTCGGATCGGAAAAGGCCGATTGAGGGCGACTTTCGACCTCTCCAGCAGTACTGTCTCAATTCATCCCCTTCACCGCAGTAGGTGGGATGGATTCATATGTCTGTCACTACTAGACACACTTATCTCCAGATTCCTACCCACCCCTCATACCCTTTTACTCCCCAGAATGTCCTCATCTTAAAAAAACCCTCCATACAGTATCCTTTAAGATGACAGGGCCTCTCTGTGGAGCTAATGTAAACATGTAATTCAATACTAAACATCGATTATGTAGATTGAATCGTTACGTATCATTTTTTTAGTTCAACAAGAAAATTATGTAATTCAATTTATATTGAATTATATAATGCGTTTGATTACACGTTCTTATAAAAAGAGCTCTTTCCCATCCTTAATTAGGTGGTACTCTTATTACGCCTCAGTACCTACTCGGCACTCTTTAGGAATTTCCTTTCCGAATCACTAACAGCGGTTTATATTTCCATAAACAGGAACCGGGCATGCCATAATAAGCGGTCACCACTTGCGATAAAAAGCAATAACGCCTTGCTGATAAAATTTAAAAGCCACTATATATAATTATTCTCACCCAGGGGCTGTCAACTTGTAACGAGTTGGTGAACATTCATAAAAAAACAATTTTAGTGAGATTCAATCAGTCCAAACGGATCCATAATAATTGTTTGTGTAATAGATTTAAATATGTTCAAAAAGTTCACTCGTTTATTTTTAATATAATAAAAATGTCTTGTATTACGTTGAGGTGTCTCAATTTACTCACCAGTTATAATCATTTAATCAATTTATATAGTATGGCTATAATTTTGAAAAATCTGTCAAATTGCAAATCATTCGAATTTGACTCGCGTTTCCCGCATCGCATACTGCAATAAGGTCTATTACGGCGTGAAAAACCGATCTCCTGGCATTCAAAAAACATTACATATCTCTGGGGTTTCTGCAACACTTCATCTACTTTGCGTTGTGATGATCCAATCAATTATACTGGTTCTTTATCCAGCTAAGTACTTTTGAACAGGATCCTCAAAATAAAATAACTTGCTCTTGAAATTCTGTCAAAAAACGATTCGGACCCTATCCATTTTCAAAGCTACAGAAATTTATAGAGAAAGGGGAACCGGTTCCTTTCCATTTTCTAACATTATCATTAATTTCTATAATTTCAAGCAATTACATTCGTATCAAAGATGAACAGTTTTAACAAGTTGTGTTGTTTTATAAAACGATTTGTTTTAAAGGGCTTAGAAAAAAATAAGTTGATGTGACTTATAAATGAATCTCTTAGATCAATGCCTTTAAGGACATACAAAGAAAGCATCCTTGAGTCGTTGATGATTGTAGAACCTTGAAGTGTTTTTTATCACTAAACGGTAAAATATTATTATTATTAGTTTTTTGTATACATACATATGTAACATAATCATGAGTAATTAAGCCTGCAACATTGATTAAAAAACTGTAAAAACACATATATGTATACAATATATAACCTTTACGAGAGTTAAAATACTCGTGTGTAAAGGCGGGAACATAGAGAAGTTTATTAAAAATTAAAATTAAAAGTTAAAAAAATTATAACACAATATATACGTGCATAGATAAAAAATAATAATAATATAAGGCCACCAATAAGGTCACCAAACACGGCCAAAGCCATTTCAAGCAATGTTTCAATTCTGAATGGTGGTATTACACCAGAGCGATACTGAGAGTATATAACGTGCTGCAATAAACTTTATTTTATTTTGGATGAATAAATTGTAAAACAACTTGAACTTGATTTGAATGCGAGACTTCCAGTTTGCTAGTCGAGAGCCTAAGCCTTAACCTTAGCCTTCAGACTCGAAACTTCTAACCCAATTAGGGATGCCATGATTTCACTGGCTCCAGGAGGTTGGGAATATTGTGCGGTTACGAATGAAAACAATAATTTACAAACAAATATTTTAAAACCGTGTTATTTGTTTTAGGTTTTGTGCTGAGTTGGCATCGCTATTCGGACCACCTATACTCTACCAGATATTCATTACTCCGGTAGAACTGTGTATCACCGCATTTCAAGTTTCAAAAGTAAATAATCTCAAGGATTTCATGTTCTATTCTTGATAGTGGTAAATTAATATTTTTTAATATTACTATAAATTAAGCAAAACAATTACTTTTCAGGGACTTGAGAACGGAAAATTTGATATTTTATTCTTCGCATTCTTTTGGGGAGTTGCTATTCAACTCTATATACCGTGTTTTCTAGGATCTATGCTGACAGACAAGGTGGGAAATTGATTAATTTAACATAATATTTATTTTATTTACCCATTTATTTTCTTTATACCCAGTATTTTTTGGCAATGTGAGCCTCACTTGGTGCTTACCTTTGTCGAGGCCCCAATTTAAATATTTTTTTCAAAAACAAAATATGTAGACATGTAAATAAAATGGACTGTATTGAAATACCTATATTAAATTCAACGAACTCATATGTAACCAAATAAAATATCATACGATACGATACGATTGTACCACTCAGCCAGAAACACTCCTGTCTCGGTGTGATCAGCACACCAGGACCACTGATTTGTTAGGACTTGGAACACGTGCCCTGAGGGTTGAAAGGAGGTATACATTACAACCTTATAAGCCTTTGGTAGAATTTAGGATGGGAAGAATTAATGAATTAATTGGGCGTTATTTCTTATTCTAACAATTAATAATAAATTAAGAATATAATAATAATAATAATATTAGGATGATTTGAATAGCCGCGTTTTTGTGAAAAATCACTTCAATGGCCCCGTACAAGTACATATGTTTTATTTATTTGCAAAAACAGTATAAACATTGCAATATCGGTAACTATAAATTACAAAAAAATTAATAACAAATACATTTACAAGAGGGACAAAAAAAAGTTTCAAATGTAGGTTTTCAATTTTAACTCTTGAATAATAATATTTCGCGTTTAATACGTTGTAGGACATGTGGAAAATATCCCCATTTCCTGCGAGGCAGTTTATTATCCTAGTGATTCTTCCCAAGGGCATCACAATTGAAAAGTTAGTTCTGCACCTAGGAAGAATCAAAAGCCTGTGTTGGCAGACTCTATTTATTTATATATATAAATTTATTTCGAAATAATAATAAAAAAAAACAAATAAATCATAAATAATAAAAATATATAAACATTGTACAGAAATAGGAAAATATAATCAGAAACATATATGAAGTATTTAAAAGTAATATTTGGAATTTAATGATCGCCATTAAATCCACAGAATGTTTTAACAATACCTTCGTAGCCAGAGAAAATAATAAAATAAGTCAAGTCAGACCAAGGTAGAATATTCAATTCGATTAATTTTCTACTTTCCGAAATACATTTTAATGGGTGACCGGATAAATCATCAAAATGATAATTCATCACATCTTTAAAAAGTTATATAAAGTCATGGAAAGTGATGAAACAAAAACTCTATTAACTGGGTTAAGTAGGTTAGGTTAGGTTAGGTTAGGTTTAAATTATAATTTTTCATCGTTTCTAATGACTTTATATCACTTTTTAAAGGTGTGTTGAATTGTCAAGGTGTTGAATTATCATGGAACCATTTTAATGATATGTGTTTTTATTTAGTGAATGATGTATAAAATATGTCAATAAAATCCTTATAGTTATTATTTATTACCTATATTCTGTATATGGCGAACGGTAGTAAACAATAAAATTGTGTTACCGTGTTGGAGTTGTATCAATAATACGGTATATGTTGGTCTGCGAGGTATCTGAATTGAAATAAATCTTTATGTCATGTACGGGCTATGAGAGCTGGAAGCCACAAAAGTAACTTTAATGGAGCTTTTCGATTTTCTTTCTTCAACCTGTCTCCTATCAGTGTCATATATTTATATAGTTTTAGTTATTAGCACAATGCATACATTTTTGCTCAACATACCGGTAGCAACGGTTCAAGATTCTTTACCTCCAAAGAGGCTTTCTTATTAGAATCTTGCAAGATAAAGGATTTCGGGATATATACTCGTATATATTTAGATGGACGGTGTGAAAACTTACATTTATTTTGTTTAAGGTATCTGAAATTGGTGACGCTTGTTATTCTTGTGGGTGGGAGAACACAGATGTGAGTTCCACATTTGGGAAAGACCTGGTGATTTTTATCACGCGCGCAAATCGGCTACTAACAGTTAACGCCTTTGGACTGGCTACCATATCAATGGAAACATTTTCTTCTGTAAGTAACATAATAGTATTAACTAACTTACCGAGCATCATGCTGTCTCCCCGCAGAAGATGGACGGCCAAACAACTCGGTCTTGGCACACACTCCATGCTCACATTCATACATGATCTCATGCATCTTCTGTTATTCTGACTCTTGATATGGCCCGATTCAAGTATATGGTTCACTTGATCGTGCCATGTTTTCCTCGGGCATCCTCGACCACTTCTGCCATTCGAATTCGCGTCATTCCTCTTCATTTGCTTTACATGCCCAATCACCTAAGCGTCGCTTTCTTAACATTACTCTTACACCAGTCTTGATTTTTTGCGAATCTCCACATTTCGCATCAGGGATCTCATTTCTACAGCATTCAGACTACTTTTGTCTTTCTTCTACCAGTTCCATGCCTCACTTGCATATATCAGAGTAGGTACCAATACTTAATTGTGGATTTATAGCTTTGCTTCTTTGGACAATGTTTTGTTAGCACCCACCGCGTTCAGTCCTCCAATAATAAAATTGTCCTGCATTTACCCATGTTTCAATATCTCCATTAGCCTTTCCATCTCTCGTAAACATACTTCACAAAACTCGTCAACATGCTCCAAGTAGTCATCATTCTTGTTTTTACAAATACTGCAAGTTTTTATAAATTTAAAATTAAGAAAAGTACAGATACTTCAAGGTCCTGCTAAGCCAAATACAGAGTTTGTCGTCAGGAACCTACAATTTAAAACTACAAACATATATTTTGCGTTTATATTTTTATAATTTTCATCACCATTTACACAATCTCTATCATTACCCATTCCCCACCTCTATTTATCATCACCGTTCACAGTATCAAACAGATTTTTTTCAACATAATATACCTATTTCTTTATTCATACATTTACATTTTTTTATATTTTTCGGAAGCAAGCTGAATACGTTGGATGTAATTGGTTCCAACTTTATCGGTGTATTTTTATATTTCTGAAATATTAATCCATTGTTGTTTGTGATCCTAGTAAAATACATATTATAACCAGTGGCGGCTCGTGACTTTTGGGTATTATAGAGTGCTAATATTATTAAAAATGGCATTTCTGATGTTGTTATAACTGAAAACGATTAATCCGTGTGGAGGACGACTAAACTGAAATTTCCTGAAAATCTTCGTACAAAAAAAAAACAATTCTTAGAAAAAAAATAAAAAATCATTTTCAGCTACAACAACATCAATTATCCCATTTTTTGTAATATTAGCACTCCATTTAGCATTCTATTATTAGTAATATTATTTGTACTATTTATTCCATTTTTAGCATTTTTTGTAATATTAGCAATCAATTTAGCATTCCATATTAGTACTCAATTAGAACCCAAAATTCACGAGTCGCCACTGATTATAACCAGGGTAAAAAGAGCTAACTCCGCGATAGAAAAGGTTATCTAAAAAAATATGATAGGTATGTTGTGTTCCAACATTTTCCGTCCGTATTTATACATTTTGAAAGTATTTATCTATCGTTCATACAATCATAATAATGTTATTTATTTTCAGGTTCTAAGCACAACCGGATCATACTTCACCATGTTACGCCAGTTAAACGCTGAAGCAGAACAAAACTCTTAAATAATATATAAAACGTCAAAGACATCGCACAATTTAAAGTTGAGCTTTTTGGAATAATCTTCGCCATAACGATACATTATTTTAAAGTTTTTGGTTTAACTTTATTTTAAGCCTAATTATCTGTTTTTATTTTCTACTACTTCTTTACACAAAACCACCAATGTTTTACAACTATTATTGCAAAAAAACTTCACATCGTTAAAATATTTTCCTTATTAAAATATTTTCCTTATTAAAATTTCATTATTGATCTTAAATTATTTGTATTTTCTAACACAAAATAAATATTCTAATCTTTCCATCGGTTGGGTCTAAAACGTGGCCATTTATTGAAAATTGTGGCGATTATTACGCATTTGCTGTCGTCGTGTAGGGCGCTAAGCTTTTGGGGTGACCAAATTATTATTTATTTAATGAAATAAAAACAATATTTTTTGTTTAAAACCACGAATTTTTATTAATTTTAAGACCGACCGGTTTCGCTACACTCGAGCATCGTCAGGGTACAAAATTAAACTAGTTTAATTTTGTACCCTGACGATGCTCGAGTGTAGCGAAACCGGTCGGTATTAAAATTAATAAAAAATCGTGGTTTTAAACAAAAAATATTGTTTTTATTTCATTATAAATTTAAACCACAAAGTGATTGCTTTCTACGAAAATATTATTTATTTAGCGCAAAATCTACCTTTATTATAATATAATAGTTTTTCGGCAATCTTCCTATTAAGAAAACATTAAAACTATAAAAACAATGTAAATTTATTATGTGGGAAATTCGAAAGAAAAAACTGACATTTGATTATGATTTACGTAGTGTCGCTGAAAACGGATAATCATTAAATTGAACTTAATGATTACATAAATAATCTAACAAAATAGTCGTTATTGTAGGATTAAAAAAAATCAATTAACGACTGGATATTGTCAACAGTATTGAGTATGTACATTATAACACAGGCATTTTTATGAAGAAATGAAATTGAATTCAAAACTAGATCTATTCGCAATTCGGAAGGCGGGTTTGGGACGTTTGGGTGCCGCCGCCCCGGGAATTATTTATTGTATAAAAAACACCTCTGACATAAGTCACCCCAAGTGATTCGCTACGTTGGTGACTTAGCAATAGTGCCAGGTTCATCTGGTGAGGTTGGTTTAGGAAGACCCTTTGACCTCTCCAACTGACCTCTTTTAGACTCTTGGCCTTGCGCTGCAGTGGGGAGGATTGTGTAGGGTTTGTAATACGGGTTTGAAATATTGAGTTTATTAGTAAGGCCCAAAATCTTACATTATTTTACCATGTATTTTTAAATTAAAAAAAAAGATTGCTAACAAAACACCACCACCTCTTGATTTAGAACTGGTATTCTTGTTTCTATCCAATCTGTATATATTGTGAGTAGGTAGCCCCAGTTCTGCTGTGTTGATATTCGAGTCAAGCCAAATTTCAGTTAGGAAAAGGACATCGTGTGGAAGAGTTGGTGCAGTTGTTGAAAATTGATGAAGTTTAGTACGCATCCCACGTACATTCTGATAGAAGCTACTTATTGTTTGTTGCGACCTTAGTTTTTTGGCGTCGTAGTTATTATTTTTGGTGAGGAGTTTATATATGTTTGATATGCAAGAAAAAACGGTTCCATGATAACTCAACACAATGACTATTCAACACACCTTTAAAAAGTGATATAAAGTCATTAGAAAAGATGAAAAAAATAATTTAAACCTAACCTAAACTAACCTACTTAACCCAGTTAATAAAGTTTTTGTTTCATTACTTTCCATGACTTTATATAACTTTTTAAAAATGTGATGAATTATCATTTTGATGATTTATCCGGTCACCGAAAAAAACATCGCCAAGTGTGTTTTATTTTATTTTTCGATCATTTTCTAAAGAACTTAATTTGCCACATTATACAACTCTACCATCTGACCTAATGGGACCCGATCCCCTTCGGTCATATTTAACTGCATCATACTTCGAATAAGAACTACCAACATTATTTTCATTTTCTAACCGCACATTTTTATTGGCTGCTATCTTTAGCGGGTCCTGGGTTCAAGTCTTAGATGCAACCATTTCTTTTTCTGATTCGCTAATATTGTCTTCAATAATTGAATATACAATTTGAGGTTTCAATCATTAAGTTATTCCAAAAATATTCTTAAATTTTAACTTTCATCGTTTTACTGTTTACTTTTTACACTTTCCTTTTGAATTTTTACTATCCACGTTTCATTTTCACTTTCCACTTTTTACATTTAACATTCTTCTTCTTTCGTATGGTGGGGGGGGGGTCAAAGGGGGACATCTAGGTCTGCGAGCCATACTAGGCCCTCATAAATCCCGCCGGGGAATGAATGGAGCGGGCATTCGTTGACCACATGAACATATAAAACATTTATATTAGTTACGTTATTTATGTTGTTGTACTATATATACTCGTGCAAATAGCTCATGTTGTACCGTATACAAGAAAATAAATAAAATAATAATAATAAATTATATTAAGTTATTATAAATTGTTTTCTTACCTATATAAACTACACAGCACATAGGTTACAATGGAATTGATCCAATATTACGCATAATAAATATTTCATAGTGGGTACCAATAATCTGATATTATTAATACTCCAGCGTCTGGACGGTGTAGGCCCTCTGATTGGTCAAATTTAAATTGTCTGTTTCGGTTAAATTCCGCTAACTTGAAAAGACACGATTTGAAAATTAAGACACGATGCTCATATAATTTTTGGATAATATCGAAGAGAATATGTTTTAGAAAGTTGACAATCCATTGGATTCATTACATTACAGTAAAAATTATCCACAATTACGTATTAAAATTTGACGTTTATCATTATTCACGCGAAAGACAGATTGTTCAGTGTTGCCAGCGTATATGGATTTCCAATCAATGTAAAAAACTTTTATAGCCAGTTAGTGTCAAGCAATGTACAATGTCAGTGTGATTATTTAATGTGAGATATATTATAATTATAAATAATTATAAATAATAAATATAATATATATTTATAAATCCACCATTATAAATTAAATAAAAAATAACCAGTTCCACTCGATACTTATACGTAATTAATTATTTTTTGATATTACAACACCGACCCCATTCGCTGTCATCAGCTGTCATGTTTATATGTGATAATTTCAGAATTATTATTGACGTGATAACCGTAGATATTTCTTTTAAAAACTATCGCTGTGAATCGCTAAAAAGAAATATTTTGTTTTCAGATTATTATTTCAATTTAATTACTATGGCTAAAAGGTATGTGGGCAATATTTTACCAGAATTGGTCAAATTTCGGAATGTTCGAATGAGAGGGAAATTTACCAAGCGATTGAAGTGCCATATACCACAAGTTTTAGCTTATCCTCCAGCACTTAACGAATGATTGACAGGAGATTGTAGTCAATCTAAAAACTTTAGGAATTTTGTTTGTCAATACAAATGCTACTAGATGTATACAGTGCTAATAGATTTGCCTCATTTGGAGCGCAAATAGCTAATATCCCAGGTAATGGTCCATATTGTTTAAAAAAATTTGGTTAGGTTTATCATCTGACTTCCAGAAGTATACAAGTTGCAGATAAAATACCTTCCTATGCTCAGCTTTATCTATATGATCCTGATGAGGCTGTTAGAGTGCGTATGAGTCATCCATGTTATGCCGATTGCTATAAAAATATAATGCAAATAATTGATGATTGAACTAAAAGAAGCTGTCGAGGAAGAAGAAATACGCATTGCGGCTGAGGGTGGGCAGGTGAGAGATATACGTCTATTATTTACACGTTCATCAGAGGTACAATGCTCCAACCAGTTCTCACGATATCGCCATGGTTTACGTAGCAGACAGACGGGAATTTGTCATCGGGTATAGATATCGCTGTTTAACCTAAAAATGTTGAAGGACCTCAAAGGATGGCAACTTTATCAAAGCATTTAGATCTCATGGTTTTCCCACTACTATTTCCATCAGGTGAATGTGGTTGGACTCCAGGCTTTCAGCATCATGCTGATTTCTGTACTGCTCAATGTCATACTGTAACTGCTATGTAGTTTTATGCAAGTAAATTAGCAGTGCGAAGAAACATATTTAATCCAATCCATTATGCGGGTAAACTTTTTCAACAGTATTTAATTCATGCTTACATTATTTACCAATCTGGTCGCCTAGATTACATTAGGAAAAACCTCAGAGTGGAATGCTATCAAGGTTTGCAAAACCATGTAAGAAATTTAGCCACTGATAGAGGAGTATGTGCAGGTAATACAGTCATTCTTCCATCTTCATTTACTGGTGGACCACGCCATGTGAATAAACTTTATCAAGTTTCAATGGCAATGGTACGTAAATTTGGTCGTCCTGTCGTCGTCATAACTTTTACATGCAATCCCAAATGGCCAGAAATACCAACCGAATTGGAACATTATCAATCGGCCGCGGACAGGCCTGATATGGTAGCCAAGGTTTTCCATCTAAAAGTCAAGAAATTTATTCATGATATGACTGAGAAACATGTTTTTGGAAAGGTAATTTGTT
>JAIUSX010000860.1:0-16515 GCA_026573805.1 Hesperophylax magnus | reverse complement strand
TGGTAACGTTCGGTTATCTTCGGTAGAACCCGAAGCTGCCCGAACGTCAACAGCATACATTACACTTTCCCTCCTTCAACTCTGAAGCTACTTACAAACCAACAAAATATTTACATACCTATATAAATCATTACATGAACATTTTATATTACATTTGGTTTTAACAATGATTTTAAAAAGATAGACAACTTAGACATTTTAAATATTAAGTACAAAACACGATTAAATCAATTGTGCAGAGATCCCCAAACTTTCTAACAGAGCTGCGCTATGCCGTTATTACAACAAGTGAAGTTATTACATTTTGCTAACAAATAATCCTAAGACTAACAACCGCGGTGCCTGGGTCAAGTTGCCCCGTTTCCTCTGGAAGATGTGGGTGTCTCGCGTCTTGGCCGCAATCTCCCCGACCATGGTCTCTGTTGCCGGGCCTGTGTCTGCTCCGACACCACCTCCTCTGCCGCCAATCTGAAATCAGGAGGAAAACCAGTAAATCCACGCAATAAGATTGAAGTCTCTAACTCCTGAGGCTCATTCCTCGAAATTTCAGACGCGGGATGCTGTGCACTATTGCATCTTCCTTCCAGCTCTCTGACATTTCCCTCATTTGGTCGACATGTCTCTTCCATGTCACATCTGTGTTCTCTATCTTAATAATATAAACTTTTTTTCCCAGCTTTCTAGAGACTACTCCCTTAGTCCAAACTACTTTATTATCCTGACGATAATCTTTTGTTAAACACTTTTGTCCAACTTTAAAAACCCTGGTTTTAACCCCTTTGTAAAACTTAACCTGATCAGATTGAGTTTTAGAAATGTTAACGTTTGTTTGACTTTTTGGTGGCGACTGTTTTGATAACGCACAATCTGAACATGATTGAACGACTTTCTCCAAGTCTTTGTTCAGAGTTGTCCACCAAAAATATGCTCTAGCTATTCCCTTCATTTTAACAATACCAAGATGTGACCTGTGTAATGAATCTAACACTTGCTTTTGGAGAGAAAAAGGTATAACTATTCTGTGTTGCCAAAACAAACAATCTTCTATGATAGAAAGTTCGTTCCTTTTTAGCCAATATTTCTAAATACTGCTGTCACGATTTACTCGTTTGGGCCAGCCCTGCCGCAAATACCTAAATACTAGCTGTAATTCGCGATCCGCTGCGGTGGCTTCCACAACTGCTTGAAAATTTACATGTTCACAATTTTCAATAAAACAGATTTTGTCCTTGATTGATGAAACCGAATTTATCATCACTGAAACTATCTTCAGATTAAAAATCTCCATAAAATCCCTACCCACTATCAATTCCGTGCCATTAACCACAACAGTAAATAATAAATTATTTTTAAGATTATTGTATTCTACGGTAAAACAGGCACTACCTACAAGGTTAAGTGGTTTGCCATCGTATCCTGATAAAGTACGCTTAACTGGTGACAATGTTACATTTCTAAAATAACGATTGAAAATAAAATCCGGCATGACCGACATGCTTGCCCCTGAATCAATCATAGCAGCACATTTCACTTCGTTAATTACCACATTAGCCCTAAACGGATTAATGTATGAAACACTATTATTCTGGGATTGTTCAAAAATCGGATTAACCTTGTGATTCCTACAAAATTTCTTCAAATGCCCTACCTTGTGACAATTAAAACATTTTGCGTTCTTGAATTTACAATATTTTTCTACATGATATTCACCGCAAATCGTACATTTTTTATTCCTCGGTTCGGGGCTCTTTGAACGAGATAACCTTGAAAAACCTTGAGTTTCTCTTGAACGCGACGAATGTCTCTCGGGCGAATTTGAACGATTCGAAATGGCATTCACATCCGAATTCCCTGCGGAAAATTCAGATTTAATTTCCGGAACCAGATTGTCTAAAACTGAAACCGTTATTGCTAACTCTTCCATATTGTTAAATGTTGATTTAGTTCCCTCTAGAAAAATTTTCTCCTTAGCCCGGCCTGGTAAAATACCGATTGCAATAGCATCCGCTAAGCTTTCTGGCAAGCGCGTTCCAAATTCACAAAAAGAAGATAATCCCCTTAGACGAACTGCGAAATCTCTGATCGATTCCCCATGCGATTGCTTTGCTTGATAAAATTTTTCCCGTTCCTTGAACACCGATCGCGGTCTGGAACAATGTTTCTCAATTAATTCTATTAACTGATCGAATGCCACGTCTGTAACTTTAGCAGGGAAACATAAGTTGATCAAAAGAGTTAATGTCTCCGCTTCCAGAAGATTCAGCAAATAAGCGCGTTTCTGTGAAGCATCTAACTTAGTCGTTTTAATGTCATCACGAATTAGAAGGAACTGTTCTAACCTCAAGCGGAACAAACTCCAATCTCCATTAACGTGGGAGAACCTGGAAATTCCGCCCGATTCCATGATTGCAACGACAACAGCAAATTAAAAAAACAAACCCACCCGGCAACAATAACACCTTCCAGAAAACAAACAAGACAACCTGACTCCAGGAACCGGCGCCGATGCAGTCCAGCGCCCAGCCGCTTCCCGGAATTCCAAGTCTTCTTCTTCTGTGAAATTGTCTGGTCTTTGTTACCCAGAGCCACCGATCTGGACTTTGTTACCCAGAAACCACGTGACTATTTATTCTTCGCTGGATTCTTCGTCTGGTCTTTGTTACCCAGAACCACGAAATTATTGATTCTTCGCTGGATTCTTGGTCTGGTCTTTGTTACCCAGAGCCACGTAGTTATTTACTTCCAATTGTCCTTATTATGCCCAGTTTATCTCCATTTATTGTCACCTTGACAATAAAATCCCGGAGATTTTTTTTTCGCAAGTCACTGGTGTGAAACAGATCCACTTGCCGGCAATCCGAAAAAACCGTTTCCGTATACTCCTTTTTAAGCTGCGCCACTGTGATGTATTGATGTTGTACAGGAATAGAATACTGGGCCCTTAATCTCCAGTATTCTAACGAGGATAGGGATCTGGTATTATCTCTATTGATACTCGTAGATTCTGATATACGGAGGTTGTTTAATTCGGAATATAATAAATTGACAATACAAATAACAAGTTATCTAAAGGCCGTCTGGCGACAGAATGAATCCTCGCTCCGGCAATGTAATACGAGACGGCTGGTAACGTTCGGTTATCTTCGGTAGAACCCGAAGCTGCCCGAACGTCAACAGCATACATAACATTAATGAACGCTAATTTCAGACTTGGGTTCGAACTTTGGAAGCAGTTTTCTCAGGCTCAATGGTACCAAATGGGCTAGAATTTTGGAACAGTCATAAGAATCATGCTCCAATTCGAATTCAGTCACAAAATCTATATAAAGTTGGATTTTTATAAAAATCATAATTTTTATGGACGCTAATTTCAGACTTGGGTTCGAACTTTGGAAGCAGTTTTCTCAGGCTCTATGGTACCAAATGGGCAGAAATTTTGGAAACGTGGTAAAAATCGTGGTACAAATCAAATTCAGTCACAAAATCTCCATAAAGTTTGACTCTTAGAAAAATCTTAAATTTAATGAACGCTTATTTCAGACTTGGGTTCGAACTTTGGAAGCAGTTTTCTCAGGCTCTATGGTACCAAATGGGCAGAAATTTCGGAAACGTGGTAAAAATCGTGGTACAAATCAAATTCAGTCACAAAATCTCCATAAAGTTTGACTCTTAGAAAAATCTTGAATTTAATGAACGCTTATTTCAGACTTGGGTTCAAACTTTGGAAGCAGATTTCTCAAAATCTATGTTACCAAATGGGCTGAAATTTTGGAAAAGTGGTAAGAATCGTGGTACAAATCGAATTCAGTCACAAAATCTCCATAAAGTTTCACTCGTAGAAAAATCATGATTTTTATGAACGCTAATTTCAGACTTGGGTTCGAACTTTGGAAGCAGTTTTCTCAGGCTCTATGGTACCAAATGGGCTAGAAGTTTGGAACAGTCATAAGAATCATGCTCCAAATCGAATTCAGTCACAAAATCTATATAAAGTTGGATTTTTTTAAAAATCATGATTTTTATGAACGCTAATTTCAGACTTGGGTTCGAACTTTGGAAGCAGTTTTCTCAGGCTCTATGGTACCAAATGGGCTAGAAGGTTGGAACAGTCATAAGAATCATGCTCCAAATCGAATTCAGTCACAAAATCTATATAAAGTTGGATTTTTTTAAAAATCATAATTTTTCTGCACCCTAATTTCAGACTTGGGTTCGAACTTTGGAAGCAGTTTTCTCAGGCTCTATGGTACCAAATGGGCTAAAATTTTGGAAACGTGGTACAAATCGAATTCAGTCACAAAATCTCCATAAAGTTTCACTCTTAGAAAAATCATGATTTTAATGAACGGTAATTTCAGACTTGGGTTCGAACTTTGGAAGCAGTTTTCTCAGGCTCTATTGTAACAAATGGGCTAGAATTTTGGAACAGTCATAAGAATCATGCTCCAATTCGAATTCAGTCACAAAATCTATATAAAGTTGGATTTTTATAAAAATCATAATTTTAATGGACGCTAATTTCAGACTTGGGTTCGGACTTTGGAAGCAGTTTTCTCAGGCTCTATGGTACCAAATGGGCAGAAATTTTGGAAACGTGGTAAAAATCGTGGTACAAATCAAATTCAGTCACAAAATCTCCATAAAGTTTGACTCTTAGAAAAATCTTGAATTTAATGAACGCTTATTTCAGACTTGGGTTCAAACTTTGGAAGCAGATTTCTCAAAATCTATGTTACCAAATGGGCTGAAATTTTGGAAAAGTGGTAAGAATCGTGGTTCAAATCGAATTCAGTCACAAAATCTCCATAAAGTTTGATTCTTAGAAAAATCATGATTTTATTAAGGCTGATTTCAGACTTAAGTTCGAACTTTGGAAGCAGTTTTCTCAGGCTCTATGGTACCAAATGGGCTAGAAGGTTGGAACAGTCATAAGAATCATGCTCCAAATCGAATTCAGTCACAAAATCTAGATAAAGTTGGATTTTTTTAAAAATCATAATTTTTCTGCACCCTAATTTCAGACTTGGGTTCGAACTTTGGAATCAGTTTTCTCAGGCTCTATGGTACCAAATGGGCTAAAATTTTGGAAACGTGGTAAGAATCGTGGTACAAATCGAATTCAGTCACAAAATCTCCATAATGTTTGACTCTTAGAAAAATCATCATTTTAATGGACGCTAATTTCAGACTTGGGTTCGAACTTTGGAAGCAGTTTTCTCAAAATCTATGGTACCAAATGGGCAGAAATTTTGGAAACGTGGTAAAAATCGTGGTACAAATCAAATTCAGTCACAAAATCTCCATAAAGTTTGACTCTTAGAAAAATCTTGAATTTAATGAACGCTTATTTCAGACTTGGGTTCAAACTTTGGAAGCAGATTTCTCAAAATCTATGTTACCAAATGGGCTGAAATTTTGGAAAAGTGGTAAGAATCGTGGTACAAATCGAATTCAGTCACAAAATCTCCATAAAGTTTCACTCGTAGAAAAATCATGATTTTTATGAACGCTAATTTCAGACTTGGGTTCGAACTTTGGAAGCAGTTTTCTCAGGCTCTATGGTACCAAATGGGCTAGAAGTTTGGAACAGTCATAAGAATCATGCTCCAAATCGAATTCAGTCACAAAATCTATATAAAGTTGGATTTTTTTAAAAATCATGATTTTTATGAACGCTAATTTCAGACTTGGGTTCGAACTTTGGAAGCAGTTTTCTCAGGCTCTATGGTACCAAATGGGCTAGAAGGTTGGAACAGTCATAAGAATCATGCTCCAAATCGAATTCAGTCACAAAATCTATATAAAGTTGGATTTTTTTAAAAATCATAATTTTTCTGCACCCTAATTTCAGACTTGGGTTCGAACTTTGGAAGCAGTTTTCTCAGGCTCTATGGTACCAAATGGGCTAAAATTTTGGAAACGTGGTAAGAATCGTGGTACAAATCGAATTCAGTCACAAAATCTCCATAAAGTTTCACTCTTAGAAAAATCATGATTTTAATGAACGGTAATTTCAGACTTGGGTTCGAACTTTGGAAGCAGTTTTCTCAGGCTCTATTGTAACAAATGGGCTAGAATTTTGGAACAGTCATAAGAATCATGCTCCAATTCGAATTCAGTCACAAAATCTATATAAAGTTGGATTTTTATAAAAATCATAATTTTAATGGACGCTAATTTCAGACTTGGGTTCGGACTTTGGAAGCAGTTTTCTCAGGCTCTATGGTACCAAATGGGCAGGAATTTTGGAAACGTGGTAAAAATCGTGGTACAAATCAAATTCAGTCACAAAATCTCCATAAAGTTTGACTCTTAGAAAAATCTTGAATTTAATGAACGCTTATTTCAGACTTGGGTTCAAACTTTGGAAGCAGATTTCTCAAAATCTATGTTACCAAATGGGCTGAAATTTTGGAAAAGTGGTAAGAATCGTGGTTCAAATCGAATTCAGTCACAAAATCTCCATAAAGTTTGATTCTTAGAAAAATCATGATTTTATTAAGGCTGATTTCAGACTTAAGTTCGAACTTTGGAAGCAGTTTTCTCAGGCTCTATGGTACCAAATGGGCTAGAAGGTTGGAACGGTCATAAGAATCATGCTCCAAATCGAATTCAGTCACAAAATCTATATAAAGTTGGATTTTTTTAAAAATCATAATTTTTCTGCACCCTAATTTCAGACTTGGGTTCGAACTTTGGAAGCAGTTTTCTCAGGCTCTATGGTACCAAATGTGCTAAAATTTTGGAAACGTAGTAAGAATCGTGGTACAAATCGAATTCAGTCACAAAATCTCCATAAAGTTGCACTCTTAGAAAAATCATCATTTTAATGGACGCTAATTTCAGTCTTGGGTTTGAACTGTGGAAGCAGTTTTCTCAGGCTCTATGGTACCAAATGGGCAGAAATTTTGGAAACGTGGTAAAAATCGTGGCACAAATCAAATTCAGTCACAAAATCTCCATAAAGTTTGACTCTTAGAAAAATCTTGAATTTAATGAACGCTTATTTCAGACTTGGGTTCGAACTTTGGAAGCAGTTTTCTCAGGCTCTATGGTACCAAATGGGCTGAAATTTTGGAACGGTCATAAGAATCATGCTCCAATTCGAATTCAGTCACAAAATCTATATAAAGTTGGATTTTTATAAAAATCATAATTTTTATGGACGCTAATTTCAGACTTGGGTTCGAACTTTGGAAGCAGTTTTCTCAGGCTCTATGGTACCAAATGGGCTGAAATTTTGGAACGGTCATAAGAATCATGCTCCAATTCGAATTCAGTCACAAAATCTATATAAAGTTGGATTTTTATAAAAATCATAATTTTTATGGACGCTAATTTCAGACTTGGGTTCGAACTTTGGAAGCAGTTTTCTCAGGCTCTATGGTACCAAATGGGCAGAAATTTTGGAAACGTGGTAAAAATCGTGGTACAAATCAAATTCAGTCACAAAATCTCCATAAAGTTTGACTCTTAGAAAAATCTTGAATTTGATGAACGCTTATTTCAGACTTGGGTTCGAACTTTGGAATCAGTTTTCTCAGGCTCTATGGTACCAAATGGGCTAGAATTTTGGAACGGTCATAAGGATCATGCTCCAATTCGAATTCAGTCACAAAATCTATATAAAGTTGGATTTTTATAAAAATCATAATTTTTATGGACGCTAATTTCTGACTTGGGTTCGAACTTTTGAAGCAGTTTTCTCAGGCTCTATGGTACCAAATGGGCTTGAAGTTTGGAAAGGTCATAAGAATCATGCTCCAATTCGAATTCAGTCACAAAATCTATATAAAGTTGGATTTTTATAAAAATCATAATTTTTATGGACGCTAATTTCAGACTTGGGTTCGAACTGTGGAAGCAGTTTTCTCAGGCTCTATGGTACCAAATGGGCAGAAATTTTGGAAACGTGGTAAAAATCGTGGCACAAATCAAATTCAGTCACAAAATCTCCATAAAGTTTGACTCTTAGAAAAATCTTGAATTTAATGAACGCTTATTTCAGACTTGGGTTCGAACTTTGGAAGCAGTTTTCTCAGGCTCTATGGTACCAAATGGGCTGAAATTTTGGAACGGTCATAAGAATCATGCTCCAATTCGAATTCAGTCACAAAATCTATATAAAGTTGGATTTTTATAAAAATCATAATTTTTATGGACGCTAATTTCAGACTTGGGTTCGAACTTTGGAAGCAGTTTTCTCAGGCTCTATGGTACCAAATGGGCTGAAATTTTGGAAACGTGGTAAAAATCGTGGTACAAATCGAATTCAGTCACAAAATCTCCATAAAGTTGCACTCTTAGAAAAATCATCATTTTAATGGACGCTAATTTCAGTCTTGGGTTTGAACTTTGGAAGCAGTTTTCTCAGGCTCTATTGTACCAAATGGGCTAGAATTTTTGAACAGTCATAAGAATCATGCTCCAATTCGAATTCAGTCACAAAATCTATATAAAGTTGGATTTTTATAAAAATCATAATTTTTATGGACGCTAATTTCAGACTTGGGTTCGAACTTTGGAAGCAGTTTTCTCAGGCTCTATGGTACCAAATGGGCAGAAATTTTGGAAACGTGGTAAAAATCGTGGTACAAATCAAATTCAGTCACAAAATCTCCATAAAGTTTGACTCTAAGAAAAATCTTGAATTTAATGAACGCTTATTTCAGACTTGGGTTCGAACTTTGGAAGCAGTTTTCTCAAAATCTATGGTACCAAATGGGCTTAAATTTTGGAAAAGTCGTAAGAATCGTGGTACAAATCGAATTCAGTCACAAAATCTATATAAAGTTGGATTTTTTTAAAAATCATAATTTTTATGGACGCTAATTTCAGACTTGGGTTCGAAATTTGGAAGCAGTTTTCTCAGGCTCTATGGTACCAAATAGGCTAAAATTTTGGAAAAGTGGTAAGAATCGTGGTACAAATCGAAGTCAGTCACAAAATCTCCATAAAGTTTCACTCTTAGAAAAATCATGATTTTAATTGTGATGTATTGATGTTGTACAGGAATAGAATACTGGGCCCTTAATCTCCAGTATTCTAACGAGGATAGGGATCTGGTATTATCTCTATTGATACTCGTAGATTCTGATATACGGAGGTTGTTTAATTCGGAATATAATAAATTGACAATACAAATAACAAGTTATCTAAAGGCCGTCTGGCGACAGAATGAATCCTCGCTCCGGCAATGTAATACGAGACGGCTGGTAACGTTCGGTTATCTTCGGTAGAACCCGAAGCTGCCCGAACGTCAACAGCATACATTACACTTTCCCTCCTTCAACTCTGAAGCTACTTACAAACCAACAAAATATTTACATACCTATATAAATCATTACATGAACATTTTATATTACATTTGGTTTTAACAATGATTTTAAAAAGATAGACAACTTAGACATTTTAAATATTAAGTACAAAACACGATTAAATCAATTGTGCAGAGATCCCCAAACTTTCTAACAGAGCTGCGCTATGCCGTTATTACAACAAGTGAAGTTATTACATTTTGCTAACAAATAATCCTAAGACTAACAACCGCGGTGCCTGGGTCAAGTTGCCCCGTTTCCTCTGGAAGATGTGGGTGTCTCGCGTCTTGGCCGCAATCTCCCCGACCATGGTCTCTGTTGCCGGGCCTGTGTCTGCTCCGACACCACCTCCTCTGCCGCCAATCTGAAATCAGGAGGAAAACCAGTAAATCCACGCAATAAGATTGAAGTCTCTAACTCCTGAGGCTCATTCCTCGAAATTTCAGACGCGGGATGCTGTGCACTATTGCCATCTTCCTTCCAGCTCTCTGACATTTCCCTCATTTGGTCGACATGTCTCTTCCATGTCACATCTGTGTTCTCTATCTTAATAATATAAACTTTTTTTCCCAGCTTTCTAGAGACTACTCCCTTAGTCCAAACTACTTTATTATCCTGACGATAATCTTTTGTTAAACACTTTTGTCCAACTTTAAAAACCCTGGTTTTAACCCCTTTGTAAAACTTAACCTGATCAGATTGAGTTTTAGAAATGTTAACGTTTGTTTGACTTTTTGGTGGCGACTGTTTTGATAACGCACAATCTGAACATGATTGAACGACTTTCTCCAAGTCTTTGTTCAGAGTTGTCCACCAAAAATATGCTCTAGCTATTCCCTTCATTTTAACAATACCAAGATGTGACCTGTGTAATGAATCTAACACTTGCTTTTGGAGAGAAAAAGGTATAACTATTCTGTGTTGCCAAAACAAACAATCTTCTATGATAGAAAGTTCGTTCCTTTTTAGCCAATATTTCTAAATACTGCTGTCACGATTTACTCGTTTGGGCCAGCCCTGCCGCAAATACCTAAATACTAGCTGTAATTCGCGATCCGCTGCGGTGGCTTCCACAACTGCTTGAAAATTTACATGTTCACAATTTTCAATAAAACAGATTTTGTCCTTGATTGATGAAACCGAATTTATCATCACTGAAACTATCTTCAGATTAAAAATCTCCATAAAATCCCTACCCACTATCAATTCCGTGCCATTAACCACAACAGTAAATAATAAATTATTTTTAAGATTATTGTATTCTACGGTAAAACAGGCACTACCTACAAGGTTAAGTGGTTTGCCATCGTATCCTGATAAAGTACGCTTAACTGGTGACAATGTTACATTTCTAAAATAACGATTGAAAATAAAATCCGGCATGACCGACATGCTTGCCCCTGAATCAATCATAGCAGCACATTTCACTTCGTTAATTACCACATTAGCCCTAAACGGATTAATGTATGAAACACTATTATTCTGGGATTGTTCAAAAATCGGATTAACCTTGTGATTCCTACAAAATTTCTTCAAATGCCCTACCTTGTGACAATTAAAACATTTTGCGTTCTTGAATTTACAATATTTTTCTACATGATATTCACCGCAAATCGTACATTTTTTATTCCTCGGTTCGGGGCTCTTTGAACGAGATAACCTTGAAAAACCTTGAGTTTCTCTTGAACGCGACGAATGTCTCTCGGGCGAATTTGAACGATTCGAAATGGCATTCACATCCGAATTCCCTGCGGAAAATTCAGATTTAATTTCCGGAACCAGATTGTCTAAAACTGAAACCGTTATTGCTAACTCTTCCATATTGTTAAATGTTGATTTAGTTCCCTCTAGAAAAATTTTCTCCTTAGCCCGGCCTGGTAAAATACCGATTGCAATAGCATCCGCTAAGCTTTCTGGCAAGCGCGTTCCAAATTCACAAAAAGAAGATAATCCCCTTAGACGAACTGCGAAATCTCTGATCGATTCCCCATGCGATTGCTTTGCTTGATAAAATTTTTCCCGTTCCTTGAACACCGATCGCGGTCTGGAACAATGTTTCTCAATTAATTCTATTAACTGATCGAATGCCACGTCTGTAACTTTAGCAGGGAAACATAAGTTGATCAAAAGAGTTAATGTCTCCGCTTCCAGAAGATTCAGCAAATAAGCGCGTTTCTGTGAAGCATCTAACTTAGTCGTTTTAATGTCATCACGAATTAGAAGGAACTGTTCTAACCTCAAGCGGAACAAACTCCAATCTCCATTAACGTGGGAGAACCTGGAAATTCCGCCCGATTCCATGATTGCAACGACAACAGCAAATTAAAAAAACAAACCCACCCGGCAACAATAACACCTTCCAGAAAACAAACAAGACAACCTGACTCCAGGAACCGGCGCCGATGCAGTCCAGCGCCCAGCCGCTTCCCGGAATTCCAAGTCTTCTTCTTCTGTGAAATTGTCTGGTCTTTGTTACCCAGAGCCACCGATCTGGACTTTGTTACCCAGAACCACGTGACTATTTATTCTTCGCTGGATTCTTCGTCTGGTCTTTGTTACCCAGAACCACGAAATTATTGATTCTTCGCTGGATTCTTGGTCTGGTCTTTGTTACCCAGAGCCACGTAGTTATTTACTTCCAATTGTCCTTATTATGCCCAGTTTATCTCCATTTATTGTCACCTTGACAATAAAATCCCGGAGATTTTTTTTTCGCAAGTCACTGGTGTGAAACAGATCCACTTGCCGGCAATCCGAAAAAACCGTTTCCGTATACTCCTTTTTAAGCTGCGCCACTGTGATGTATTGATGTTGTACAGGAATAGAATACTGGGCCCTTAATCTCCAGTATTCTAACGAGGATAGGGATCTGGTATTATCTCTATTGATACTCGTAGATTCTGATATACGGAGGTTGTTTAATTCGGAATATAATAAATTGACAATACAAATAACAAGTTATCTAAAGGCCGTCTGGCGACAGAATGAATCCTCGCTCCGGCAATGTAATACGAGACGGCTGGTAACGTTCGGTTATCTTCGGTAGAACCCGAAGCTGCCCGAACGTCAACAGCATACATAACATTAATGAACGCTAATTTCAGACTTGGGTTCGAACTTTGGAAGCAGTTTTCTCAGGCTCAATGGTACCAAATGGGCTAGAATTTTGGAACAGTCATAAGAATCATGCTCCAATTCGAATTCAGTCACAAAATCTATATAAAGTTGGATTTTTATAAAAATCATAATTTTTATGGACGCTAATTTCAGACTTGGGTTCGAACTTTGGAAGCAGTTTTCTCAGGCTCTATGGTACCAAATGGGCAGAAATTTTGGAAACGTGGTAAAAATCGTGGTACAAATCAAATTCAGTCACAAAATCTCCATAAAGTTTGACTCTTAGAAAAATCTTAAATTTAATGAACGCTTATTTCAGACTTGGGTTCGAACTTTGGAAGCAGTTTTCTCAGGCTCTATGGTACCAAATGGGCAGAAATTTCGGAAACGTGGTAAAAATCGTGGTACAAATCAAATTCAGTCACAAAATCTCCATAAAGTTTGACTCTTAGAAAAATCTTGAATTTAATGAACGCTTATTTCAGACTTGGGTTCAAACTTTGGAAGCAGATTTCTCAAAATCTATGTTACCAAATGGGCTGAAATTTTGGAAAAGTGGTAAGAATCGTGGTACAAATCGAATTCAGTCACAAAATCTCCATAAAGTTTCACTCGTAGAAAAATCATGATTTTTATGAACGCTAATTTCAGACTTGGGTTCGAACTTTGGAAGCAGTTTTCTCAGGCTCTATGGTACCAAATGGGCTAGAAGTTTGGAACAGTCATAAGAATCATGCTCCAAATCGAATTCAGTCACAAAATCTATATAAAGTTGGATTTTTTTAAAAATCATGATTTTTATGAACGCTAATTTCAGACTTGGGTTCGAACTTTGGAAGCAGTTTTCTCAGGCTCTATGGTACCAAATGGGCTAGAAGGTTGGAACAGTCATAAGAATCATGCTCCAAATCGAATTCAGTCACAAAATCTATATAAAGTTGGATTTTTTTAAAAATCATAATTTTTCTGCACCCTAATTTCAGACTTGGGTTCGAACTTTGGAAGCAGTTTTCTCAGGCTCTATGGTACCAAATGGGCTAAAATTTTGGAAACGTGGTAAGAATCGTGGTACAAATCGAATTCAGTCACAAAATCTCCATAAAGTTTCACTCTTAGAAAAATCATGATTTTAATGAACGGTAATTTCAGACTTGGGTTCGAACTTTGGAAGCAGTTTTCTCAGGCTCTATTGTAACAAATGGGCTAGAATTTTGGAACAGTCATAAGAATCATGCTCCAATTCGAATTCAGTCACAAAATCTATATAAAGTTGGATTTTTATAAAAATCATAATTTTAATGGACGCTAATTTCAGACTTGGGTTCGGACTTTGGAAGCAGTTTTCTCAGGCTCTATGGTACCAAATGGGCAGAAATTTTGGAAACGTGGTAAAAATCGTGGTACAAATCAAATTCAGTCACAAAATCTCCATAAAGTTTGACTCTTAGAAAAATCTTGAATTTAATGAACGCTTATTTCAGACTTGGGTTCAAACTTTGGAAGCAGATTTCTCAAAATCTATGTTACCAAATGGGCTGAAATTTTGGAAAAGTGGTAAGAATCGTGGTTCAAATCGAATTCAGTCACAAAATCTCCATAAAGTTTGATTCTTAGAAAAATCATGATTTTATTAAGGCTGATTTCAGACTTAAGTTCGAACTTTGGAAGCAGTTTTCTCAGGCTCTATGGTACCAAATGGGCTAGAAGGTTGGAACAGTCATAAGAATCATGCTCCAAATCGAATTCAGTCACAAAATCTAGATAAAGTTGGATTTTTTTAAAAATCATAATTTTTCTGCACCCTAATTTCAGACTTGGGTTCGAACTTTGGAATCAGTTTTCTCAGGCTCTATGGTACCAAATGGGCTAAAATTTTGGAAACGTGGTAAGAATCGTGGTACAAATCGAATTCAGTCACAAAATCTCCATAATGTTTGACTCTTAGAAAAATCATCATTTTAATGGACGCTAATTTCAGACTTGGGTTCGAACTTTGGAAGCAGTTTTCTCAAAATCTATGGTACCAAATGGGCAGAAATTTTGGAAACGTGGTAAAAATCGTGGTACAAATCAAATTCAGTCACAAAATCTCCATAAAGTTTGACTCTTAGAAAAATCTTGAATTTAATGAACGCTTATTTCAGACTTGGGTTCAAACTTTGGAAGCAGATTTCTCAAAATCTATGTTACCAAATGGGCTGAAATTTTGGAAAAGTGGTAAGAATCGTGGTACAAATCGAATTCAGTCACAAAATCTCCATAAAGTTTCACTCGTAGAAAAATCATGATTTTTATGAACGCTAATTTCAGACTTGGGTTCGAACTTTGGAAGCAGTTTTCTCAGGCTCTATGGTACCAAATGGGCTAGAAGTTTGGAACAGTCATAAGAATCATGCTCCAAATCGAATTCAGTCACAAAATCTATATAAAGTTGGATTTTTTTAAAAATCATGATTTTTATGAACGCTAATTTCAGACTTGGGTTCGAACTTTGGAAGCAGTTTTCTCAGGCTCTATGGTACCAAATGGGCTAGAAGGTTGGAACAGTCATAAGAATCATGCTCCAAATCGAATTCAGTCACAAAATCTATATAAAGTTGGATTTTTTTAAAAATCATAATTTTTCTGCACCCTAATTTCAGACTTGGGTTCGAACTTTGGAAGCAGTTTTCTCAGGCTCTATGGTACCAAATGGGCTAAAATTTTGGAAACGTGGTAAGAATCGTGGTACAAATCGAATTCAGTCACAAAATCTCCATAAAGTTTCACTCTTAGAAAAATCATGATTTTAATGAACGGTAATTTCAGACTTGGGTTCGAACTTTGGAAGCAGTTTTCTCAGGCTCTATTGTAACAAATGGGCTAGAATTTTGGAACAGTCATAAGAATCATGCTCCAATTCGAATTCAGTCACAAAATCTATATAAAGTTGGATTTTTATAAAAATCATAATTTTAATGGACGCTAATTTCAGACTTGGGTTCGGACTTTGGAAGCAGTTTTCTCAGGCTCTATGGTACCAAATGGGCAGGAATTTTGGAAACGTGGTAAAAATCGTGGTACAAATCAAATTCAGTCACAAAATCTCCATAAAGTTTGACTCTTAGAAAAATCTTGAATTTAATGAACGCTTATTTCAGACTTGGGTTCAAACTTTGGAAGCAGATTTCTCAAAATCTATGTTACCAAATGGGCTGAAATTTTGGAAAAGTGGTAAGAATCGTGGTTCAAATCGAATTCAGTCACAAAATCTCCATAAAGTTTGATTCTTAGAAAAATCATGATTTTATTAAGGCTGATTTCAGACTTAAGTTCGAACTTTGGAAGCAGTTTTCTCAGGCTCTATGGTACCAAATGGGCTAGAAGGTTGGAACAGTCATAAGAATCATGCTCCAAATCGAATTCAGTCACAAAATCTAGATAAAGTTGGATTTTTTTAAAAATCATAATTTTTCTGCACCCTAATTTCAGACTTGGGTTCGAACTTTGGAATCAGTTTTCTCAGGCTCTATGGTACCAAATGGGCTAAAATTTTGGAAACGTGGTAAGAATCGTGGTACAAATCGAATTCAGTCACAAAATCTCCATAATGTTTGACTCTTAGAAAAATCATCATTTTAATGGACGCTAATTTCAGACTTGGGTTCGAACTTTGGAAGCAGTTTTCTCAAAATCTATGGTACCAAATGGGCAGAAATTTTGGAAACGTGGTAAAAATCGTGGTACAAATCAAATTCAGTCACAAAATCTCCATAAAGTTTGACTCTTAGAAAAATCTTGAATTTAATGAACGCTTATTTCAGACTTGGGTTCAAACTTTGGAAGCAGATTTCTCAAAATCTATGTTACCAAATGGGCTGAAATTTTGGAAAAGTGGTAAGAATCGTGGTACAAATCGAATTCAGTCACAAAATCTCCATAAAGTTTCACTCGCAGAAAAATCATGATTTTTATGAACGCTAATTTCAGACTTGGGTTCGAACTTTGGAAGCAGTTTTCTCAGGCTCTATGGTACCAAATGAGCTAGAAACTTGGAACAGTCATAAGAATCATGCTCCAAATCGAATTCAGTCACAAAATC
>JAIUSX010000859.1:0-19888 GCA_026573805.1 Hesperophylax magnus | reverse complement strand
TCCAACTTTAAAAGCCATTTTTTACGGCTCTATCGTGCCAAAAGGGTGGAAATTTTGGAAACATGACAAGAATTATGGTCTCTAGTTGAATCCGTAAAAAATCTGCATAATGTTGTTTCCTGAAAAAATCAACAATTTTACGGACGCCGTTCGAGACTTGGGTTCGATTTTTCAAAGTCATTTGATCTATTTTGCCAAACGGGCTGAAATTTTGGAATCGTGACAATATTAATGCTCTTGATTAAAATCAGTAAAAAAATCAGCATAAAACTGCATTTCTGAAATAATAATCATTCTTACAGGCCCTATTTTCAGACTTGGGTTCCAACTTTAAAAGCCATTTGTTACGGCTCTATCGTGCCAAAAGGGTGGAAATTTTGGAAACATGACAAAAATTATGGTCTCTAGTTGAATGAGTTAAAAAATCTGCATAATGTTGCTTTCCTGAAAAAATCATCAATTTTACGGGCGCCTTTCGAGACTTGGGTTCGATTTTTCAAAGTAATTTATTCAGGATCTATTTTGCCAAACGGGCTGAAATTTTGGAATCGTGACAGTAATAATGCTCCTGATTAAAATCAGTAAAAAAATCAGCATAAAACTGCATTTCTGAAATAATTATCATTCTTACAGGCCCTATTTTGAGACTTGGGTTCGAACTTAAAAAGCCATTTTTTACAGCTCTATCGTGCCAAAAGGGTGGAAATTTTGGAAACATGACAAGAATAATGTTTTCTAGTTGAATCAGTAAAAAAATCTGCATAATGTTGTTTCCTAAAAAAATCATCAATTTTACGGACGCCTTTCGAGACTTGGGTTTGATTTTTCAAAGTAATTTATTCAGGATCTATTTTGCCAAACGGGCTGAAATTTTGGAATCGTGACAATATTAATGCTCTTGATTAAAATCAGTAAAAAAATCAGCATAAAACTGCATTTCTGAAATAATAATCATTCTTACAGGCCCTATTTTGAGACTTGGGTTCCAACTTTAAAAGCCATTTTTTACGGCTCTATAGTGCCAAAAGGGTGGAAATTATGGAAACATGACAAGAATAATGGTCTCTAGTTGAATCAGTTAAAAAATCCGCATAATTTGCTTTCCTGAAAAAATCATCAATTTTACGGACGCCTTTCGAGACTTGGGTTCGATTTTTCAAAGTCATTTATTCAGGATCTATTTTGCCAAACGGGCTGAAATTTTGGAATCGTGACAATAATAATGCTCGTGATTAAAATCAGTAACAAAATCAGCATAAAACTGCATTTCTGAAATAATTATCATTCTTACAGGCCCTATTTTGAGACTTGGGTTCCAACTTTAAAAGCCATTTTTTACGGCTCTATCGTGCCAAAAGGGCTGAAATTTTGGAAACATGACAAGAATAATGGTCTCTAGTTGAATCCGAAAAAAATCTGCATTATGTTGTTTCCTGAAAAAATCAACAATTTTACGGACGCCGTTCGAGACTTGGGTTCGATTTTTCAAAGTCATTTGATCTATTTTGCCAAACGGGCTGAAATTTTGGAATCGTGACAATATTAATGCTATTGATTAAAATCAGTAAAAAAATCAGCATAAAACTGCATTTCTGAAATAATAATCATTCTTACAGGCCCTATTTTGAGACTTGGGTTCCAACTTTAAAAGCCATTTTTTACGGCTCTATCGTGCCAAAAGGGTGGAAATTTTGGAAACATGACAAGAATTATGGTCTCTAGTTGAATCAGTTAAAAAATCTGCATAATGTTGCTTTCCTGAAAAAATCATCAATTTTACGGGCGCCTTTCGAGACTTGGGTTCGATTTTTCAAAGTCATTTATTCAGGATCTATTTGCCAAACGGGCTGAAATTTTGGAATCGTGACAATATTAATGCTATTGATTAAAATCAGTAAAAAAATCTGCATAATTTGCTTTCCTGAAAAAATCATCAATTTTACGGACGCCTTTCGAGACTTGGGTTTGATTTTTCAAAGTCATTTATTCAGGATCTATTTTGCCAAACGGGCTGAAATTTTGGAATCGTGACAATATTAATGCTATTGATTAAAATCAGTAAAAAAATCAGCATAAAACTGCATTTCTGAAATAATAATCATTCTTACAGGCCCTATTTTGAGACTTGGGTTCCAACTTTAAAAGCCATTTTTTACGGCTCTATCGTGCCAAAAGGGTGGAAATTTTGGAAACATGACAAGAATTATGGTCTCTAGTTGAATGAGTTAAAAAATCTGCATAATGTTGCTTTCCTGAAAAAATCATCAATTTTACGGGCGCCTTTCGAGACTTGGGTTCGATTTTTCAAAGTCATTTATTCAGGATCTATTTTGCCAAACGGGCTGAAATTTTGGAATCGTGACAATTATAATGCTCTTGATTAAAATCAGTAAAAAAATCAGCATAAAACTGCATTTCTGAAATAATATTCATTCTTACAGGCCCTATTTTGAGACTTGGGTTCCAACTTTAAAAGCCATTTTTTACGGCTCTATCGTGCCAAAAGGGTGGAAATTTTGGAAACATGACAAGAATTATGGTCTCTAGTTGAATCCGTAAAAAAATCTGCATAATGTTGTTTCCTGAAAAAATCAACAATTTTACGGACGCCGTTCGAGACTTGGGTTCGATTTTTCAAAGTCATTTGATCTATTTTGCCAAACGGGCTGAAATTTTGGAATCGTGACAATATTAATGCTCTTGATTAAAATCAGTAAAAAAATCAGCATAAAACTGCATTTCTGAAATAATAATCATTCTTACAGGCCCTATTTTGAGACTTGGGTTCCAACTTTAAAAGCCATTTGTTACGGCTCTATCGTGCCAAAAGGGTGGAAATTTTGGAAACATGACAAAAATTATGGTCTCTAGTTGAATGAGTTAAAAAATCTGCATAATGTTGCTTTCCTGAAAAAATCATCAATTTTACGGGCGCCTTTCGAGACTTGGGTTCGATTTTTCAAAGTCATTTATTCAGGATCTATTTTGCCAAACGGGCTGAAATTTTGGAATCGTGACAATAATAATGCTCTTGATTAAAATCAGTAAAAAAATCAGCATAAAACTGCATTTCTGAAATAATTATCATTCTTACAGGTCCTATTTTGAGACTTGGGTTCGAACTTTAAAGCCATTTTTTACGGCTCTATCGTGCCAAAAGGGTGGAAATTTTGGAAACATGACAAGAATTATGGTCGCTAGTTGAATCAGTTAAAAAATCTGCATAATGTTGCTTTCCTGAAAAAATCATCAATTTTACGGGCGCCTTTCGAGACTTGGGTTCGATTTTTCAAAGTCATTTATTCAGGATCTATTTTGCCAAACGGGCTGAAATTTTGGAATCGTGACAATTATAATGCTCTTGATTAAAATCAGTAAAAAAATCAGCATAAAACTGCATTTCTGAAATAATATTCATTCTTACAGGCCCTATTTTGAGACTTGGGTTCCAACTTTAAAAGCCATTTTTTACGGCTCTATCGTGCCAAAAGGGTGGAAATTTTGGAAACATGACAAGAATTATGGTCTCTAGTTGAATCCGTAAAAAAATCTGCATAATGTTGTTTCCTGAAAAAATCAACAATTTTACGGACGCCGTTCGAGACTTGGGTTCGATTTTTCAAAGTCATTTGATCTATTTTGCCAAACGGGCTGAAATTTTGGAATCGTGACAATATTAATGCTCTTGATTAAAATCAGTAAAAAAATCAGCATAAAACTGCATTTCCGAAATAATAATCATTCTTACAGGCCCTATTTTGAGACTTGGGTTCCAACTTTAAAAGCCATTTGTTACGGCTCTATCGTGCCAAAAGGGTGGAAATTTTGGAAACATGACAAAAATTATGGTCTCTAGTTGAATGAGTTAAAAAATCTGCATAATGTTGCTTTCCTGAAAAAATCATCAATTTTACGGGCGCCTTTCGAGACTTGGGTTCGATTTTTCAAAGTCATTTATTCAGGATCTATTTTGCCAAACGGGCTGAAATTTTGGAATCGTGACAATAATAATGCTCTTGATTAAAATCAGTAAAAAAATCAGCATAAAACTGCATTTCTGAAATAATTATCATTCTTACAGGTCCTATTTTGAGACTTGGGTTCGAACTTTAAAGCCATTTTTTACGGCTCTATCGTGCCAAAAGGGTGGAAAATTTGGAAACATGACAAGAATTATGGTCGCTAGTTGAATCAGTTAAAAAATCTGCATAATGTTGCTTTCCTGAAAAAATCATCAATTTTACGGGCGCCTTTCGAGACTTGGGTTCGATTTTTCAAAGTAATTTATTCAGGATCTATTTTGCCAAACGGGCTGAAATTTTGGAATCGTGACAGTAATAATGCTCCTGATTAAAATCAGTAAAAAAATCAGCATAAAACTGCATTTCTGAAATAATTATCATTCTTACAGGCCCTATTTTGAGACTTGGGTTCGAACTTAAAAAGCCATTTTTTACAGCTCTATCGTGCCAAAAGGGTGGAAATTTTGGAAACATTACAAGAATAATGTTTTCTAGTTGAATCAGTAAAAAAATCTGCATAATGTTGTTTCCTAAAAAAATCATCAATTTTACGGACGCCTTTCGAGACTTGGGTTTGATTTTTCAAAGTAATTTATTCAGGATCTATTTTGCCAAACGGGCTGAAATTTTGGAATCGTGACAATATTAATGCTCTTGATTAAAATCAGTAAAAAAATCAGCATAAAACTGCATTTCTGAAATAATAATCATTCTTACAGGCCCTATTTTGAGACTTGGGTTCCAACTTTAAAAGCCATTTTTTACGGCTCTATAGTGCCAAAAGGGTGGAAATTATGGAAACATGACAAGAATAATGGTCTCTAGTTGAATCAGTTAAAAAATCCGCATAATTTGCTTTCCTGAAAAAATCATCAATTTTACGGACGCCTTTCGAGACTTGGGTTCGATTTTTCAAAGTCATTTATTCAGGATCTATTTTGCCAAACGGGCTGAAATTTTGGAATCGTGACAATAATAATGCTCGTGATTAAAATCAGTAACAAAATCAGCATAAAACTGCATTTCTGAAATAATTATCATTCTTACAGGCACTATTTTGAGACTTGGGTTCCAACTTTAAAAGCCATTTTTTACGGCTCTATCGTGCCAAAAGGGCTGAAATTTTGGAAACATGACAAGAATAATGGTCTCTAGTTGAATCCGAAAAAAATCTGCATTATGTTGTTTCCTGAAAAAATCAACAATTTTACGGACGCCGTTCGAGACTTGGGTTCGATTTTTCAAAGTCATTTGATCTATTTTGCCAAACGGGCTGAAATTTTGGAATCGTGACAATATTAATGCTATTGATTAAAATCAGTAAAAAAATCAGCATAAAACTGCATTTCTGAAATAATAATCATTCTTACAGGCCCTATTTTGAGACTTGGGTTCCAACTTTAAAAGCCATTTTTTACGGCTCTATCGTGCCAAAAGGGTGGAAATTTTGGAAACATGACAAGAATTATGGTCTCTAGTTGAATCAGTTAAAAAATCTGCATAATGTTGCTTTCCTGAAAAAATCATCAATTTTACGGGCGCCTTTCGAGACTTGGGTTCGATTTTTCAAAGTCATTTATTCAGGATCTATTTTGCCAAACGGGCTGAAATTTTGGAATCGTGACAATATTAATGCTATTGATTAAAATCAGTAAAAAAATCTGCATAATTTGCTTTCCTGAAAAAATCATCAATTTTACGGACGCCTTTCGAGACTTGGGTTTGATTTTTCAAAGTCATTTATTCAGGATCTATTTTGCCAAACGGGCTGAAATTTTGGAATCGTGACAATATTAATGCTATTGATTAAAATCAGTAAAAAAATCAGCATAAAACTGCATTTCTGAAATAATAATCATTCTTACAGGCCCTATTTTGAGACTTGGGTTCCAACTTTAAAAGCCATTTTTTACGGCTCTATCGTGCCAAAAGGGTGGAAATTTTGGAAACATGACAAGAATTATGGTCTCTAGTTGAATGAGTTAAAAAATCTGCATAATGTTGCTTTCCTGAAAAAATCATCAATTTTACGGGCGCCTTTCGAGACTTGGGTTCGATTTTTCAAAGTCATTTATTCAGGATCTATTTTGCCAAACGGGCTGAAATTTTGGAATCGTGACAATTATAATGCTCTTGATTAAAATCAGTAAAAAAATCAGCATAAAACTGCATTTCTGAAATAATATTCATTCTTACAGGCCCTATTTTGAGACTTGGGTTCCAACTTTAAAAGCCATTTTTTACGGCTCTATCGTGCCAAAAGGGTGGAAATTTTGGAAACATGACAAGAATTATGGTCTCTAGTTGAATCCGTAAAAAAATCTGCATAATGTTGTTTCCTGAAAAAATCAACAATTTTACGGACGCCGTTCGAGACTTGGGTTCGATTTTTCAAAGTCATTTGATCTATTTTGCCAAACGGGCTGAAATTTTGGAATCGTGACAATATTAATGCTCTTGATTAAAATCAGTAAAAAAATCAGCATAAAACTGCATTTCTGAAATAATAATCATTCTTACAGGCCCTATTTTGAGACTTGGGTTCCAACTTTAAAAGCCATTTGTTACGGCTCTATCGTGCCAAAAGGGTGGAAATTTTGGAAACATGACAAAAATTATGGTCTCTAGTTGAATGAGTTAAAAAATCTGCATAATGTTGCTTTCCTGAAAAAATCATCAATTTTACGGGCGCCTTTCGAGACTTGGGTTCGATTTTTCAAAGTCATTTATTCAGGATCTATTTTGCCAAACGGGCTGAAATTTTGGAATCGTGACAATAATAATGCTCTTGATTAAAATCAGTAAAAAAATCAGCATAAAACTGCATTTCTGAAATAATTATCATTCTTACAGGTCCTATTTTGAGACTTGGGTTCGAACTTTAAAGCCATTTTTTACGGCTCTATCGTGCCAAAAGGGTGGAAATTTTGGAAACATGACAAGAATAATGTTTTCTAGTTGAATCAGTAAAAAATTCTGCATAATGTTGTTACCTGAAAAAATCATCAATTTTACGGACGCCTTTCGAGACTTGGGTTTGATTTTTCAAAGTCATTTATTCTGGATCTATTTTGCCAAACGGGCTGAAATTTTGGAATCGTGACAATATTAATGCTCTTGATTAAAATCAGTAAAAAAATCAACATAAAACTGCATTTCTGAAATAATAATCATTCTTACAGGCCCTATTTTGAGACTTGGGTTCCAACTTTAAAAGCCATTTTTTACGGCTCTATAGTGCCAAAAGGGTGGAAATTTTGGAAACATGACAAGAATAATGGTCTCTAGTTGAATCAGTTAAAAAATCTGCATAATTTGCTTTCCTGAAAAAATCATCAATTTTAAGTGCGCGTTTCGAGACTTGGGTTCGATTTTTCAAAGTCATTTGATCTATTTTGCCAAACGGGCTGAAATTTTGGAATCGTGACAATATTAATGCTCTTGATTAAAATCAGTAAAAAAATCAGCATAAAACTGCATTTCTGAAATAATAATCATTCTTACAGGCCCTATTTTGAGACTTGGGTTCCAACTTTAAAAGCCATTTGTTACGGCTCTATCGTGCCAAAAGGGTGGAAATTTTGGAAACATGACAAACATTATGGTCTCTAGTTGAATGAGTTAAAAAATCTGCATAATGTTGCTTTCCTGAAAAAATCATCAATTTTACGGGCGCCTTTCGAGACTTGGGTTCGATTTTTCAAAGTCATTTATTCAGGATCTATTTTGCCAAACGGGCTGAAATTTTGGAATCGTGACAATAATAATGCTCTTGATTAAAATCAGTAAAAAAATCAGCATAAAACTGCATTTCTGAAATAATTATCATTCTTACAGGTCCTATTTTGAGACTTGGGTTCGAACTTTAAAGCCATTTTTTACGGCTCTATCGTGCCAAAAGGGTGGAAATTTTGGAAACATGACAAGAATAATGTTTTCTAGTTGAATCAGTAAAAAATTCTGCATAATGTTGTTACCTGAAAAAATCATCAATTTTACGGACGCCTTTCGAGACTTGGGTTTGATTTTTCAAAGTCATTTATTCTGGATCTATTTTGCCAAACGGGCTGAAATTTTGGAATCGTGACAATATTAATGCTCTTGATTAAAATCAGTAAAAAAATCAGCATAAAACTGCATTTCTGAAATAATAATCATTCTTACAGGCCCTATTTTGAGACTTGGGTTCCAACTTTAAAAGCCATTTTTTACGGCTCTTTAGTGCCAAAAGGGTGGAAATTTTGGAAACATGACAAGAATAATGGTCTCTAGTTGAATCAGTTAAAAAATCTGCATAATTTGCTTTCCTGAAAAAATCATCAATTTTAAGTGCGCGTTTCGAGACTTGGGTTCGATTTTTCAAAATCATTTATTCATGATCTACTTTTCCAAACGGGCTGAAATTTTGAAATCGAGACAATAATAATGCTCTTAAGTTAAATCAGGACAAAAATCTGCATATAATTGCATCACTGAAAAAATTTTCACTCTTACAGGCCCTATTTTGAGACTTGGGTTCGAACTTTAAAAGCACTTTTTACGGCTGTATTGTGCCAAAAGCGCTGAAATTATGGAAACATGACAAGAATAATGGTCTCTAGTTGAATCAGTAAAAAAATCTGCATTAAGTTTTTTCCTGAAAAAATCATCAATTTTACGGACGCCTTTCGAGACTTGGGTTCGATTTTTCAAAGTCATTTATTCAGGATATATTTTGCCAAACGGGCTGAAATTGTGGAATCGTGACAATATTAATGCTCTTGATTAAAATCAGTAAAAAAATCAGCATAAAACTGCATTTCTGAAATAATAATCATTCTTACAGGCCCTATTTTGAGACTTGGGTTCCAACTTTAAAAGCCATTTTTTACGGCTCTATCGTGCCAAAAGGGTGGAAATTTTGGAAACATGACAAGAATAATGGTCTCTAGTTGAATCCGTAAAAAAATCTGCATAATTTTGTTTCCTGAAAAAATCAACAATTTTACGGACGCCGTTCGAGACTTGGGTTCGATTTTTCAAAGTCATTTGATCTATTTTGCCAAACGGGCTGAAATTTTGGAATCGTGACAATATTAATGCTATTGATTAAAATCAGTAAAAAAATCAGCATAAAACTGCATTTCTGAAATAATAATCATTCTTACAGACCCTATTTTGAGACTTGGGTTCGAACTTAAAAAGCCATTTTTTACGGCTCTATCGTGCCAAAAGAGTGAAAAATTTGGAAACATGACAAGAATTATGGTCGCTAGTTGAATCAGTTAAAAAATCTGCATAATGTTGCTTTCCTGAAAAAATCATCAATTTTACGGGCGCCTTTCGAGACTTGGGTTCGATTTTTCAAAGTAATTTATTCAGGATCTATTTTGCCAAACGGGCTGAAATTTAGGAATCGTGACAGTAATAATGCTCCTGATTAAAATCAGTAAAAAAATCAGCATAAAACTGCATTTCTGAAATAATTATCATTCTTACAGGCCCTATTTTGAGACTTGGGTTCCAACTTTAAAAGCCATTTTTTACGGCTCTATCGTGCCAAAAGGGTGGAAATTTTGGAAACATGACAAGAATAATGTTTTCTAGTTGAATCAGTAAAAAAATCTGCATAATTTTGTTTCCTGAAAAAATCAACAATTTTACGGACGCCGTTCGAGACTTGGGTTCGATTTTTCAAAGTCATTTGATCTATTTTGCCAAACGGGCTGAAATTTTGGAATCGTGACAATATTAATGCTATTGATTAAAATCAGTAAAAAAATCAGCATAAAACTGCATTTCTGAAATAATAATCATTCTTACAGACCCTATTTTGAGACTTGGGTTCGAACTTAAAAAGCCATTTTTTACGGCTCTATCGTGCCAAAAGAGTGAAAAATTTGGAAACATGACAAGAATTATGGTCGCTAGTTGAATCAGTTAAAAAATCTGCATAATGTTGCTTTCCTGAAAAAATCATCAATTTTACGGGCGCCTTTCGAGACTTGGGTTCGATTTTTCAAAGTAATTTATTCAGGATCTATTTTGCCAAACGGGCTGAAATTTTGGAATCGTGACAGTAATAATGCTCCTGATTAAAATCAGTAAAAAAATCAGCATAAAACTGCATTTCTGAAATAATTATCATTCTTACAGGCCCTATTTTGAGACTTGGGTTCGAACTTAAAAAGCCATTTTTTACAGCTCTATCGTGCCAAAAGGGTGGAAATTTTGGAAACATGACAAGAATAATGTTTTCTAGTTGAATCAGTAAAAAAATCTGCATAATGTTGTTTCCTAAAAAAATCATCAATTTTACGGACGCCTTTCGAGACTTGGGTTTGATTTTTCAAAGTAATTTATTCAGGATCTATTTTGCCAAACGGGCTGAAATTTTGGAATCGTGACAATATTAATGCTCTTGATTAAAATCAGTAAAAAAATCAGCATAAAACTGCATTTCTGAAATAATAATCATTCTTACAGGCCCTATTTTGAGACTTGGGTTCCAACTTTAAAAGCCATTTTTTACGGCTCTATAGTGCCAAAAGGGTGGAAATTATGGAAACATGACAAGAATAATGGTCTCTAGTTGAATCAGTTAAAAAATCCGCATAATTTGCTTTCCTGAAAAAATCATCAATTTTACGGACGCCTTTCGAGACTTGGGTTCGATTTTTCAAAGTCATTTATTCAGGATCTATTTTGCCAAACGGGCTGAAATTTTGGAATCGTGACAATAATAATGCTCGTGATTAAAATCAGTAACAAAATCAGCATAAAACTGCATTTCTGAAATAATTATCATTCTTACAGGCCCTATTTTGAGACTTGGGTTCCAACTTTAAAAGCCATTTTTTACGGCTCTATCGTGCCAAAAGGGCTGAAATTTTGGAAACATGACAAGAATAATGGTCTCTAGTTGAATCCGAAAAAAATCTGCATTATGTTGTTTCCTGAAAAAATCAACAATTTTACGGACGCCGTTCGAGACTTGGGTTCGATTTTTCAAAGTCATTTGATCTATTTTGCCAAACGGGCTGAAATTTTGGAATCGTGACAATATTAATGCTATTGATTAAAATCAGTAAAAAAATCAGCATAAAACTGCATTTCTGAAATAATAATCATTCTTACAGGCCCTATTTTGAGACTTGGGTTCCAACTTTAAAAGCCATTTTTTACGGCTCTATCGTGCCAAAAGGGTGGAAATTTTGGAAACATGACAAGAATTATGGTCTCTAGTTGAATCAGTTAAAAAATCTGCATAATGTTGCTTTCCTGAAAAAATCATCAATTTTACGGGCGCCTTTCGAGACTTGGGTTCGATTTTTCAAAGTCATTTATTCAGGATCTATTTTGCCAAACGGGCTGAAATTTTGGAATCGTGACAATATTAATGCTATTGATTAAAATCAGTAAAAAAATCTGCATAATTTGCTTTCCTGAAAAAATCATCAATTTTACGGACGCCTTTCGAGACTTGGGTTTGATTTTTCAAAGTCATTTATTCAGGATCTATTTTGCCAAACGGGCTGAAATTTTGGAATCGTGACAATATTAATGCTATTGATTAAAATCAGTAAAAAAATCAGCATAAAACTGCATTTCTGAAATAATAATCATTCTTACAGGCCCTATTTTGAGACTTGGGTTCCAACTTTAAAAGCCATTTTTTACGGCTCTATCGTGCCAAAAGGGTGGAAATTTTGGAAACATGACAAGAATTATGGTCTCTAGTTGAATGAGTTAAAAAATCTGCATAATGTTGCTTTCCTGAAAAAATCATCAATTTTACGGGCGCCTTTCGAGACTTGGGTTCGATTTTTCAAAGTCATTTATTCAGGATCTATTTTGCCAAACGGGCTGAAATTTTGGAATCGTGACAATTATAATGCTCTTGATTAAAATCAGTAAAAAAATCAGCATAAAACTGCATTTCTGAAATAATATTCATTCTTACAGGCCCTATTTTGAGACTTGGGTTCCAACTTTAAAAGCCATTTTTTACGGCTCTATCGTGCCAAAAGGGTGGAAATTTTGGAAACATGACAAGAATTATGGTCTCTAGTTGAATCCGTAAAAAAATCTGCATAATGTTGTTTCCTGAAAAAATCAACAATTTTACGGACGCCGTTCGAGACTTGGGTTCGATTTTTCAAAGTCATTTGATCTATTTTGCCAAACGGGCTGAAATTTTGGAATCGTGACAATATTAATGCTCTTGATTAAAATCAGTAAAAAAATCAGCATAAAACTGCATTTCTGAAATAATAATCATTCTTACAGGCCCTATTTTGAGACTTGGGTTCCAACTTTAAAAGCCATTTGTTACGGCTCTATCGTGCCAAAAGGGTGGAAATTTTGGAAACATGACAAAAATTATGGTCTCTAGTTGAATGAGTTAAAAAATCTGCATAATGTTGCTTTCCTGAAAAAATCATCAATTTTACGGGCGCCTTTCGAGACTTGGGTTCGATTTTTCAAAGTCATTTATTCAGGATCTATTTTGCCAAACGGGCTGAAATTTTGGAATCGTGACAATAATAATGCTCTTGATTAAAATCAGTAAAAAAATCAGCATAAAACTGCATTTCTGAAATAATTATCATTCTTACAGGTCCTATTTTGAGACTTGGGTTCGAACTTTAAAGCCATTTTTTACGGCTCTATCGTGCCAAAAGGGTGGAAATTTTGGAAACATGACAAGAATAATGTTTTCTAGTTGAATCAGTAAAAAATTCTGCATAATGTTGTTACCTGAAAAAATCATCAATTTTACGGACGCCTTTCGAGACTTGGGTTTGATTTTTCAAAGTCATTTATTCTGGATCTATTTTGCCAAACGGGCTGAAATTTTGGAATCGTGACAATATTAATGCTCTTGATTAAAATCAGTAAAAAAATCAACATAAAACTGCATTTCTGAAATAATAATCATTCTTACAGGCCCTATTTTGAGACTTGGGTTCCAACTTTAAAAGCCATTTTTTACGGCTCTATAGTGCCAAAAGGGTGGAAATTTTGGAAACATGACAAGAATAATGGTCTCTAGTTGAATCAGTTAAAAAATCTGCATAATTTGCTTTCCTGAAAAAATCATCAATTTTAAGTGCGCGTTTCGAGACTTGGGTTCGATTTTTCAAAGTCATTTGATCTATTTTGCCAAACGGGCTGAAATTTTGGAATCGTGACAATATTAATGCTCTTGATTAAAATCAGTAAAAAAATCAGCATAAAACTGCATTTCTGAAATAATAATCATTCTTACAGGCCCTATTTTGAGACTTGGGTTCCAACTTTAAAAGCCATTTGTTACGGCTCTATCGTGCCAAGGGGGTGGAAATTTTGGAAACATGACAAACATTATGGTCTCTAGTTGAATGAGTTAAAAAATCTGCATAATGTTGCTTTCCTGAAAAAATCATCAATTTTACGGGCGCCTTTCGAGACTTGGGTTCGATTTTTCAAAGTCATTTATTCAGGATCTATTTTGCCAAACGGGCTGAAATTTTGGAATCGTGACAATAATAATGCTCTTGATTAAAATCAGTAAAAAAATCAGCATAAAACTGCATTTCTGAAATAATAATCATTCTTACAGGCCCTATTTTGAGACTTGGGTTCCAACTTTAAAAGCCATTTTTTACGGCTCTATCGTGCCAAAAGGGTGGAAATTTTGGAAACATGACAAGAATAATGTTTTCTAGTTGAATCAGTAAAAAATTCTGCATAATGTTGTTACCTGAAAAAATCATCAATTTTACGGACGCCTTTCGAGACTTGGGTTTGATTTTTCAAAGTCATTTATTCTGGATCTATTTTGCCAAACGGGCTGAAATTTTGGAATCGTGACAATATTAATGCTCTTGATTAAAATCAGTAAAAAAATCAGCATAAAACTGCATTTCTGAAATAATAATCATTCTTACAGGCCCTATTTTGAGACTTGGGTTCCAACTTTAAAAGCCATTTTTTACGGCTCTTTAGTGCCAAAAGGGTGGAAATTTTGGAAACATGACAAGAATAATGGTCTCTAGTTGAATCAGTTAAAAAATCTGCATAATTTGCTTTCCTGAAAAAATCATCAATTTTAAGTGCGCGTTTCGAGACTTGGGTTCGATTTTTCAAAATCATTTATTCATGATCTACTTTTCCAAACGGGCTGAAATTTTGAAATCGAGACAATAATAATGCTCTTAAGTTAAATCAGGACAAAAATCTGCATATAATTGCATCACTGAAAAAATTTTCACTCTTACAGGCCCTATTTTGAGACTTGGGTTCGAACTTTAAAAGCACTTTTTACGGCTGTATTGTGCCAAAAGCGCTGAAATTATGGAAACATGACAAGAATAATGGTCTCTAGTTGAATCAGTAAAAAAATCTGCATTAAGTTTTTTCCTGAAAAAATCATCAATTTTACGGACGCCTTTCGAGACTTGGGTTCGATTTTTCAAAGTCATTTGATCTATTTTGCCAAACGGGCTGAAATTTTGGAATCGTGACAATATTAATGCTATTGATTAAAATCAGTAAAAAAATCAGCATAAAACTGCATTTCTGAAATAATAATCATTCTTACAGACCCTATTTTGAGACTTGGGTTCGAACTTAAAAAGCCATTTTTTACGGCTCTATCGTGCCAAAAGAGTGAAAAATTTGGAAACATGACAAGAATTATGGTCGCTAGTTGAATCAGTTAAAAAATCTGCATAATGTTGCTTTCCTGAAAAAATCATCAATTTTACGGGCGCCTTTCGAGACTTGGGTTCGATTTTTCAAAGTCATTTATTCAGGATATATTTTGCCAAACGGGCTGAAATTGTGGAATCGTGACAATATTAATGCTCTTGATTAAAATCAGTAAAAAAATCAGCATAAAACTGCATTTCTGAAATAATAATCATTCTTACAGGCCCTATTTTGAGACTTGGGTTCCAACTTTAAAAGCCATTTTTTACGGCTCTATCGTGCCAAAAGGGTGGAAATTTTGGAAACATGACAAGAATAATGGTCTCTAGTTGAATCCGTAAAAAAATCTGCATAATTTTGTTTCCTGAAAAAATCAACAATTTTACGGACGCCGTTCGAGACTTGGGTTCGATTTTTCAAAGTCATTTGATCTATTTTGCCAAACGGGCTGAAATTTTGGAATCGTGACAATATTAATGCTATTGATTAAAATCAGTAAAAAAATCAGCATAAAACTGCATTTCTGAAATAATAATCATTCTTACAGACCCTATTTTGAGACTTGGGTTCGAACTTAAAAAGCCATTTTTTACGGCTCTATCGTGCCAAAAGAGTGAAAAATTTGGAAACATGACAAGAATTATGGTCGCTAGTTGAATCAGTTAAAAAATCTGCATAATGTTGCTTTCCTGAAAAAATCATCAATTTTACGGGCGCCTTTCGAGACTTGGGTTCGATTTTTCAAAGTAATTTATTCAGGATCTATTTTGCCAAACGGGCTGAAATTTTGGAATCGTGACAGTAATAATGCTCCTGATTAAAATCAGTAAAAAAATCAGCATAAAACTGCATTTCTGAAATAATTATCATTCTTACAGGCCCTATTTTGAGACTTGGGTTCGAACTTAAAAAGCCATTTTTTACAGCTCTATCGTGCCAAAAGGGTGGAAATTTTGGAAACATGACAAGAATAATGTTTTCTAGTTGAATCAGTAAAAAAATCTGCATAATGTTGTTTCCTAAAAAAATCATCAATTTTACGGACGCCTTTCGAGACTTGGGTTTGATTTTTCAAAGTAATTTATTCAGGATCTATTTTGCCAAACGGGCTGAAATTTTGGAATCGTGACAATATTAATGCTCTTGATTAAAATCAGTAAAAAAATCAGCATAAAACTGCATTTCTGAAATAATAATCATTCTTACAGGCCCTATTTTGAGACTTGGGTTCCAACTTTAAAAGCCATTTGTTACGGCTCTATCGTGCCAAAAGGGTGGAAATTTTGGAAACATGACAAAAATTATGGTCTCTAGTTGAATGAGTTAAAAAATCTGCATAATGTTGCTTTCCTGAAAAAATCATCAATTTTACGGGCGCCTTTCGAGACTTGGGTTCGATTTTTCAAAGTCATTTATTCAGGATCTATTTTGCCAAACGGGCTGAAATTTTGGAATCGTGACAATAATAATGCTCTTGATTAAAATCAGTAAAAAAATCAGCATAAAACTGCATTTCTGAAATAATTATCATTCTTACAGGTCCTATTTTGAGACTTGGGTTCGAACTTTAAAGCCATTTTTTACGGCTCTATCGTGCCAAAAGGGTGGAAATTTTGGAAACATGACAAGAATAATGTTTTCTAGTTGAATCAGTAAAAAATTCTGCATAATGTTGTTACCTGAAAAAATCATCAATTTTACGGACGCCTTTCGAGACTTGGGTTTGATTTTTCAAAGTCATTTATTCTGGATCTATTTTGCCAAACGGGCTGAAATTTTGGAATCGTGACAATATTAATGCTCTTGATTAAAATCAGTAAAAAAATCAACATAAAACTGCATTTCTGAAATAATAATCATTCTTACAGGCCCTATTTTGAGACTTGGGTTCCAACTTTAAAAGCCATTTTTTACGGCTCTATAGTGCCAAAAGGGTGGAAATTTTGGAAACATGACAAGAATAATGGTCTCTAGTTGAATCAGTTAAAAAATCTGCATAATTTGCTTTCCTGAAAAAATCATCAATTTTAAGTGCGCGTTTCGAGACTTGGGTTCGATTTTTCAAAGTCATTTGATCTATTTTGCCAAACGGGCTGAAATTTTGGAATCGTGACAATATTAATGCTCTTGATTAAAATCAGTAAAAAATCAGCATAAAACTGCATTTCTGAAATAATAATCATTCTTACAGGCCCTATTTTGAGACTTGGGTTCCAACTTTAAAAGCCATTTGTTACGGCTCTATCGTGCCAAAAGGGTGGAAATTTTGGAAACATGACAAAAATTATGGTCTCTAGTTGAATGAGTTAAAAAATCTGCATAATGTTGCTTTCCTGAAAAAATCATCAATTTTACGGGCGCCTTTCGAGACTTGGGTTCGATTTTTCAAAGTCATTTATTCAGGATCTATTTTGCCAAACGGGCTGAAATTTTGGAATCGTGACAATAATAATGCTCTTGATTAAAATCAGTAAAAAAATCAGCATAAAACTGCATTTCTGAAATAATTATCATTCTTACAGGCCCTATTTTGAGACTTGGGTTCGAACTTTAAAGCCATTTTTTACGGCTCTATCGTGCCAAAAGGGTGGAAATTTTGGGAACATGACAAGAATAATGTTTTCTAGTTGAATCAGTAAAAAATTCTGCATAATGTTGTTACCTGAAAAAATCATCAATTTTACGGACGCCTTTCGAGACTTGGGTTTGATTTTTCAAAGTCATTTATTCTGGATCTATTTTGCCAAACGGGCTGAAATTTTGGAATCGTGACAATATTAATGCTCTTGATTAAAATCAGTAAAAAAATCAGCATAAAACTGCATTTCTGAAATAATAATCATTCTTACAGGCCCTATTTTGAGACTTGGGTTCCAACTTTTAAAGCCATTTTTTACGGCTCTTTAGTGCCAAAAGGGTGGAAATTTTGGAAACATGACAAGAATAATGGTCTCTAGTTGAATCAGTTAAAAAATCTGCATAATTTGCTTTCCTGAAAAAATCATCAATTTTAAGTGCGCGTTTCGAGACTTGGGTTCGATTTTTCAAAATCATTTATTCATGATCTACTTTTCCAAACGGGCTGAAATTTTGAAATCGAGACAATAATAATGCTCTTAAGTTAAATCAGGACAAAAATCTGCATATAATTGCATCACTGAAAAAATTTTCACTCTTACAGGCCCTATTTTGAGACTTGGGTTCGAACTTTAAAAGCACTTTTTACGGCTGTATTGTGCCAAAAGCGCTGAAATTATGGAAACATGACAAGAATAATGGTCTCTAGTTGAATCAGTAAAAAAATCTGCATTAAGTTTTTTCCTGAAAAAATCATCAATTTTACGGACGCCTTTCGAGACTTGGGTTCGATTTTTCAAAGTCATTTATTCAGGATATATTTTGCCAAACGGGCTGAAATTTTGGAATCGTGACAATATTAATGCTCTTGATTAAAATCAGTAAAAAAATCAGCATAAAACTGCATTTCTGAAATAATAATCATTCTTACAGGCCCTATTTTGAGACTTGGGTTCCAACTTTAAAAGCCATTTTTTACGGCTCTATCGTGCCAAAAGGGTGGAAATTTTGGAAACATGACAAGAATAATGGTCTCTAGTTGAATCCGTAAAAAAATCTGCATAATTTTGTTTCCTGAAAAAATCAACAATTTTACGGACGCCGTTCGAGACTTGGGTTCGATTTTTCAAAGTCATTTGATCTATTTTGCCAAACGGGCTGAAATTTTGGAATCGTGACAATATTAATGCTCTTGATTAAAATCAGTAAAAAATCAGCATTAAACTGCATTTCTGAAATAATTATCATTCTTACAGTCCCTATTTTGAGACTTGGGTTCGAACTTAAAAAGCCATTTTTTACGGCTCTATCGTGCCAAAAGAGTGGAAAATTTGGAAACATGACAAGAATTATGGTCGCTAGTTGAATCAGTTAAAAAATCTGCATAATGTTGCTTTCCTGAAAAAATCATCAATTTTACGGGCGCCTTTCGAGACTTGGGTTCGATTTTTCAAAGTAATTTATTCAGGATCTATTTTGCCAAACGGGCTGAAATTTTGAAATCGAGACAATAATAATGCCCTTTAGTTAAATCAGGAAAAAAATCTGCATATAATTGCATCACTGAAAAAATTTTCACTCTTACAGGCCCTATTTTGAGACTTGGGTTCGAACTTTAAAAGCACTTTTTACGGCTGTATTGTGCCAAAAGCGCTGAAATTATGGAAACATGACAAGAATAATGGTCTCTAGTTGAATCAGTAAAAAAATCTGCATTAAGTTTTTTCCTGAAAAAATCATCAATTTTACGGGCGCCTTTCGAGACTTGGGTTCGATTTTTCAAAGTCATTTATTCAGGATCTATTTTGCCAAACGGGCTGTAATTTTGGAATCGTGACAATAATAATGCTCTTGATTAAAATGAGTTAAAAAATCAGCATTAAACTGCATTTCTGAAATAATTATCATTCTTACAGGCCCTATTTTGAGACTTGGGTTCGAACTTAAAAAGACATTTTTTACGGCTCTATCGTGCCAAAAGGGTGGAAATTTCGGAAACATGACAGAAATTATGGTCTCTAGTTGAATCAGTTAAAAAATCTGCATAATGTTGCTTTCCTGAAAAAATCATCAATTTTACGGGCGCCTTTCGAGACTTGGGTTCGATTTTTCAAAGTCATTTATTCAGGATCTATTTTGCCAAACGGGCTGTAATTTTGGAATCGTGACAATAATAATGCTTTTGATTAAAATGAGTTAAAAAATCAGCATTTCTGAAATAATTATCATTCTTACAGGCCCTATTTTGAGACTTGGGTTCGAACTTTAAAGCCATTTTTTACGGCTCTATCGTGCCAAAAGGGTGGAAATTTCGGAAACATGACAAGAATAATGGTCTCTAGTTGAATCAGTTAAAAAATCTGCATAATGTTGCTTTCCTGAAAAAATCATCAATTTTACGGGCGCCTTTCGAGACTTGGGTTCGATTTTTCAAAGTCATTTATTCAGGATCTATTTTGCCAAACGGGCTGAAATTTTGGAATCGTGACAATAATAATGCTCTTGATTAAAATGAGTTAAAAAATCAGCATAAAACTGCATATCTGAAATAATTATCATTCTTACAGGCCCTATTTTGAGACTTGGGTTCGAACTTAAGAAGCCATTTTTTACGG